>JAOCPS010420948.1:0-12066 GCA_025505425.1 Graphium colonna | reverse complement strand
TACCCTTTTCTTTTCCCACTCATATCCTCTCCAAATCCTTAATCCCGACCCATCCTATCCAATAAACCAATTGTATCTGATTTCACAGGTTGACAACGCACTCGCAACTCTCCGGATGTTGCGTGTGTCCATGGGCGACGGAATTACTTACTATCAGGTGAACCGTCTGCGCGTTTGTCTTCCTTTCCAATTAAAAAAAAAATCGGAACCGTTGGTAACTTGCAGCCATACTCTAAGTGATAAGGATTCCCATTTTTTTCCTTTCCAATCCTTAATATATGTGACCACCTACAAATTAACTTAGTGATATGATTGCGAATAAGTATTTCCTCTGCCTTGTACCAAACACTCGTTGGTTTGAGATCTCCTCATATTCATGAATAAATTAAAATTCGTTTCGTAGTTTTTTTCATATCTTAGATACGTAAAATGCCATTTGCTTTCTCACTAGAAGCGAATTCAGTTCTATTGTAATAAGTAATTTACGTTCTTTACTTCTACGAAGTTTGAGATGGATTTTTTTGTATCCTTTTCCTTATGCTTGTCCGCTAGAATAAATAAATTTAAAAAAAATCGTGGCCTGTCAAAATGGTTCTAAAGCTAAGTGCTCGCTTTCGCAATAAGGTACATACTGAAACAAGGCTAAAAAAGCTGAAGAGTTCGTTTGTTTGGGTAAACGCGCTAAACCCGGGAATAACTTTTGGATAGCCCATTCATCGTGGAAGGCTTTAGGCTATATAACTTCACGCTATGACTGAAAGGTGCAGAGAACCAAAAACGAAGAAAATTTACTCGAGTAAATTAGTAGTAAGCAGGGAGGACCTAGTCAAAGTGTATACTTACATAATAATTTTTTTTTTTCAATGTTAAAATCCTACCATAATTTTTTTTAAGATTTCTATACCGGGAAATGTTTTTTTTTATTTTTTTTTATGGAACGGCAGACAAACGATCAGACGGTTCACCTGATCCTAAATGATCCCGTCGCCCATAGGCACACGCGACATCGGGATAATCGCGAGTGCGTTGTTAATCTGAAAATTTGTATAGGATAGGTTTATTGGGTGGAGTCAAGATTAAGGATTTGGAGGGGTGAGGAGTGGGAAAAAAAGGTAGATATGGCCATCCGGCATCCCCAAAAGTAATGCATACTTTATTCATGCCGACTCTATTAACGGCAGTGGTACTTCCCCGGGCGAGCGCAGTAGCAAAAGATGTGAAAAGATGTTATGCTCTACCACGTATTTTATTAAAAAGAAATCGGAAACATCTCGTAACTGAATGTTTGGTTTGCGAAATAACTATCAAACATCATGCGTCATATTGGCATTACTATATAAGGTTAATTATTATAATATTTTACACATATAATTGGTTATACCTAAAATATCAATTGACCTTGAAATATACTACACAGTATTTACGTCATTAATAATCAAAACAACGTAACTTGTGATTAATTACCTGTAATGAGTTAAGATATTAGATAATCGACAACGTACTTAAACGGCTAATAAAAATATAAAATCATTATAAATAATTCATCATTAATTAATAAATACATAGTTACGCGCTGGCTTTTAAATCTGACATCGAAAATCGTTTAGTATAATCTGCAAGTCGGTAAAAGGTCACGGTCCTATAATTTGTTATTATATTTGGTTTCAAAATAATATTTTTAAAATGTTCATGTATAAGGCCTATAACATGAAGTAGACCATCCCTTTTAACCGATTTTAAAAAGGTGCATCTCCCTTTGACTCCTATAGTTTGATGTGTATAGTTTTCTCTAAAACTACTATTCCGGTTTGGCTAGTTTTCAGTAATTAAGTGCCCATTTTTAGCATAGTTTTAAAATATTTAACGTTAAACATTTTCGGCAAGGTTTTAACATACTTACAACATACAAACTTTTACAACACGCATAAGGAACATAACAAAGTCAACAAAAACAAGCAGAACAATTTTATTTCCGAAGACGAAAACAAAAAACCGACCTAGAACGCCTTTGAAGTCTACTTTTGTTTCATATTTTTTCAGTTATTTTGATATAAGAAGAAAAAAATTTTTTTTTTCTTTCTCTTTCGTTTATAAATAACGGAGATTTGCGCAAACAGCCCTAAAAATAGAAGCATCCGTATAGAAAAACCTCCACCTTTTTGGCAGTCGGTTAAAAACTACAATCAGTGTTTAGATATCGTCTAAAAATTTAGTTTTTTCCGCTTTGCTTGTTTCACATTGAAAAACACATCCGTCTTCTAACAGCATTGGTCAATCCTCACCTTTAATACCTGCGACACAATAAGGATGTTGAATTGAGTGTCGCAAGATTCGCGGAACGATTCGATCATTGCCAAGGCGGTCGGCCGCCTTTGAAAATGTCAGATAAGGCTGCGGTCACATTAAAGAACCTATGATATATATATATATGATGTCAGCTTGGTCGTGAGTAAAACCGTGACCATGAACGCTGTAAAGGGTTCGAAACGTCGGGTGATAAAATTTAAAAATAAACCGCGATAAAATTCGTAAAGTTGTATTATTTAAAAATACAATTACATTTGTTTATCTGGTGATTTCAAACTTTAAGCAACTACATGAAATGTAATAAAAATCATAAAAAAGTAAACATATTTTCGGTGTTATACGAGTATGATTTTAGAATCTTTACGTTATCCACACGAAATAGAGATCACAATTTAAAATTAATCTTCTAAAGTTTCATATATTTATAAATATTGTTTTTAAAGAAAATTGCGAAATCAAAATTGCCTAAGAAGTGATCATATTTCAAATTTTACAGTAATTTTGTTTAATATTGTGTTTAAAAAAATAAACTACTGGGTCGTTTTTCAATAAATCATGGGTATCGTTACTTTATCCAAAAATACATACATTCAAACGTACTTCTTCTATGTTTTAAGTCGGTTAAAAACTTCAGCGTGCCTGATGGTCAAAATAAAAGTGATATAACTCACACATAAACAAAGACATAAGGTTACTTCTTTAGAACGTTTGAATCTACCATATTACCGATATATAAAGCAAATGTCGAATGCTTTTTTGTAAATAATTTTTGTGAACCCGATAAATTTATTCCTCTGTCACAACCAGTGCAAGTAAAGCCCATGCTCAGGAATCTTGACGTAATATGTTTGTATTTCCTAGCGTTATCGTCGACAAACTAGCCTTCTCATCAAACTAGATTTTAGGCATACTTAATAAAAACTTTTAAAAATAAAATAGTAAATTAACCAGGATTATAATTAAGTCGTTTTTAATATAATGTAGGGCAATATTATTTTCAATCCCTATACGTAAAAGAGAGTACTAGTAGAGGTACTCACAATACTATTTTCTACTGAGTATAACAGGAGTAACAGTCGTTACAAAATGGTTGACAACCCATCATAAGTATAGAGCTTTTAATATCCTTATTGTAATCTACTGATGATAGAGTACATTATTTTTGAAGCAGTGTTATCTATTAACATTAAGGTTGACATGCACTAAGCTATGTCAAATCTTCACTTTAGATTTACGTTTAACGTGATAATTACATCTTTAAAATATAAAACAATTTTAGCCGACTAGAATATAAATAAGTGCTGAATGGACTTTTCATAATTTAACAAACATGGTGTTTGAGTAGAGAGTGTAGTTGGAAGTATTCCTGTCAAATCTTATAAATATAATTAAAAGTTCACTTTAGGCATTCTTTCCTTCATATATGCCTAATTTGGATTGCGTTGTCTTAAAAAGTTTTGTCAAAGCGCCAAATATTGCAGGCGTTATGATTTGTTATCAATTGCAAATCTCCACGTATTTATGAGAAAAAAGTTCTTAAATAACAGACGAAATAGTTGCATAAGGGCTCTTCTATTTTCTTTAAGATACTTTTTACTTAAAACTAGAAAAATTATTACACAACAAATTTAGATACAGAAAAATTAACACAGACAGAAAAATTATTATACAATTAAAAAAAATGTAAGATGAATAGGTCGCTATTCACCTTACATTTTTTAAATTATATGTGTAATTTTTTATTATTAATCAGACAATAACTTGAAAAGTGATAAGTTTGTTAATTTACTCAAATTTTTATTATTTATTTAACGTGATCAGTAGTTATTCCCTCAAGCTCGTTTTTGCAACCAAATATCTAAACTAATTTTCATATTCATCATTTACTATGTCCATATGTAATAAATGGACCACAAAATTTCACTCTAGCGATTAATACAGGTTTTACGGTTGGCTTCAATCGTAAACATTTTTATGAGACCTTCATCCAGATTTTGGTTCATATTTATAAAAAGTTATTTTATTTATTACTGGAGGGAATAAAAGTATCACGGTGTAAAAACAATCATATACTTATTTAAGCATAAGTACCAATAACCTATAAATTATACCTAAGCATTAATGTTGCCATTGGACAAATGATAAAACTTATGTCAATAATATTGTTTTTTTTTCTTTTATAAAATCTTATTACTCATATTGTCTCCAAATTTGAAAAAAAACCAACAAAATTTAGGTTTCGTATCACATCCACATATACGAGTACGTTTAATAAGCAATTATGCACCGATAAATCTTGAACTATTTTGGTACAATTATTGTAATTAATAAACTACCAATACTATTCCTGCGCCACGTCGAATAAAATGTAAAGGTCCAATATTTATGACATTTCTTTAATGAAAAAGTCTCAACCGGGATATCTATAGAAAAAGGTAAAATATGGTGGCCACGACTTGATATTTACTACTAATTTTATATTCAAATCTCTACAGTTGTATTCAACTTTAACTGTAACTTTTATATTTAACTCTCATAAATAAATTACCACAAGTTTTCAACTTTATAAGGTAAAAAGTGTGCGTTCCTTAATTTTTGATAAACAATCAATGAAAGATTTTTTTTATAATCAATATTACCTGTTATGACATTTTGTTTTAATGATTAATCTCTCAAGCTTCAGAATCTTTTCTCCGTTCGGTTTTTCTTCCATTGATAGTACCGAGCTATGTTCTTCCCGTTTCTCATTTACTTTGCTAAGGTTTTATTTTTCGGCTCATTGAAAATAAAAATTCCTGATAAAACATTTTAATTAACAGACGCGTAGAATTAATATCGTTTATCTAAGCGTTACTTAGAAAGATAATTAATTTTACTTATTTACTTAATTAAATGGAATAATTAAAAGAATAATCATTACCACTAAAATTTTATTCACAACAAGTCGTTACCTGTGGTTTTACTCTCAATTTTAATAGTTTTATCTTTTAAACAGTATAATTGACATTTTAAATATAAGTAATAATACTTTTCTTTTTCTGAACGGTGTGCCTAAATTACAAACTTAGACTCAGATGACGTAATGTCCTAAGTACGAATGAGCCACCCTTTTTTTGCAATTTTTTATTAATAATTTTTTTTTTCAATTTTTTAAACTAGCAGCCTATTTTTGAATTGTTCGACAGCTGGGAAAAGATCTTCTCTAAACAGAAGCTAAAGGGCATAGTCCATCACCTGGTAAGTCAGCACTTAAAATTGGAATTACAAAATTATCAATTCCATTGGTGCCAGCACCAGGGTTTGAACGCAGGTTCACCTCTAGTATACAGACCTTAGGCAAGCGCCTTAAGGGCCTCGTAGTCCTTATGAAACTCAAATGCAGCTATATGAAAGCTAAAACATTATATCAAGACCAATTTATTCATTTGGGGGTGGGACAGGTGCACCTTAGAATAAATTGAACACATTACCAAACAGATTGTACATTATTATTTCTTGTACATTATTTATACGTTAGTAAATAATAAACGCCATCAAGCAGAAATATGGTACATAAGTTAGTAATCTATAATTTTTTTACACGTCCCCTAAACTATTGACAACTAATCTTCACTCTTGTGTCCCATCCCAAATTATTTTACGGTTTCACTCTAATTGTAAAAAAATATTTTATCAACCGATTCGATTTTATTAACATTTCTAAGAGCTGCCTTTTTATGATTATACGTTTTCCATAGCAGAGCAAAAATTACTCAAACTAAAAACATTTTTGAATTAGTCTGCGGAAAACAGTTTATAGAAAAAAATTGCCCAAGCAATATTGCTTTTTCAGAATTTTATATTATATGGTTAGAAATACCTAATAAAAATACGAATCTATCTGAAATGTAAGCAATTAGATTTTTTAAGTCAATTTATAAAAATATACAGTATAACTCAAATAGTAAAAATCTTAAAAATTTGTTTAAAAATATATCGCCATTTTTCCTTTATTAGCATTGTAAGGTACATCCATCCTTACTTTGCATTTAATTTTATTTTTTTTTAATAAGTTGATAAAATAGTACGGTTACAAATATTCTTTTTATTTTCTGTCATAATAGTAAGTAAATACTATTTTATTTTGGTAAATTTATAGGTTACATCATTATTCAAAAGAAAACATTCCCAATTAAGTAGCTTCCTGTAATAATTTTGCTTCTAATAGAATTTCCACTCTAGGCCTCGCACATCAAACACCTCAGCCCTAACTGTCATCCTTTTACAGCGTTCACGTTGTTAAGGTCGTCAACGTTTAAAAGGTCGGTTGATAAAATTTGAGTTGAAAAGTTGTCTGATTTAAAATGTTGAATATTAGCGTAAGTCTTACTATTAATTAGTTTTACATTATTGGCATTTAAGACGTAAATAATTTGATTCACTACATAAATTGCCTATCACCATTTTTTAAAATGATATATAATTTAGTTTTCCGTGTTCGGATCAAAAATGGAATATACCTCACATATCTGTTCTAAATTTGTTAATTTGTTTCGGTTGTTTGACGGGTAGACGTGACACTGATGAACTATAGTTAAAGTAAAAAAAAACAGTCACACCGCCAATTCTTGTTACCGTACATTTTCATTTCGTTTTGCTATCAATTTATTCAACAAAACTTACAAAGAATACCACTAAATAACAATTAAATATTCACGAAATTATTTTTTATGGAGAAGGAGACAAACGAACAGACAGCTCACGTGATCTTATGTGATCACCGCCGCCCATGGACTCCTGCAACACCAGAGGGGTCACTAGAGCGTTGTCGGCCTTTAAAATATGAGTACGCTCGTTTCTTAAGGTAATGATTTTTTTGTATTATATAAATATATGTGTATATGTTATACGTATATATGCTTTATATCCAATGTTTATAAAATATTACATAATTTATTTACAGGTTAAAATTGTAAATGTTTTATCCTTGATTTTAATATTTATTGATCCAAAGAATTGTTCCCGGTTGCTTTTACTATTAAGTTATTTTAGAAATTTATAATTAGAACAGTGAATGTCTGTATCCCCATTTTACATCACTCCATAAGTAGTTATAACCTCATTACTAATGTTTGTAATTTTTATGTAAAAAATATTTTCATCTGTATCAAATAGCTATATTTATACGATTGATTTATTTATCGCTATAGCCCATTGAGAAAAAACTATTCCAATATGCCCATAAAAAGTTTTTTGACCGAAATCTATAAAACAATTGTAAAACAAGTAAATCATTTATTCTATTATTTCTATTTTAATACAAAATAATAAAAAAACTGCTTGATATAAAAATTTTGTGGATCATATTAAGGTCAATGATAGAGCGGGAATGAACGTAGGAAATTTCAAACAGATGCAAAGTGAAGAAGATTAATGATCATCTCGGAATATTATGTAATCATAATAATAGAACAAATTTCCCAACGAATTATACTGAATGAATCGATATAATGCTATTATATCGATTCATTCAGTACAATTCTCCACAGCTATAAATTAAAGAGTGGAAAAAAGATCAAAGGATAAACTTTAGATATTGGTAATAAGAGAGAAAACAATTTGTTTATTAAAGTACAGTGAACCAAAAAAAATATTGATAAGGCTCCAAATTAAAATATTTAAATAAATTGCATTTACTCTTGTTTGTCGGTACATCGGTTATTTTCGAAATTAACTGTGTGTAATTATGAGTGCGGCCGACACGTAGGTCGGTTTAACAGATTAAAAAGACTGATCGCGAATGTAAATTGCTCTGTTTAATTTTGTAAATATTCTGATCTGCTATAAAATCACAACTATTATGTATTATTAAAATTTATGTTTATCTTTAAATTAGGCTCAAACTAAGCCTTTTTCAACTACAGAAAAAATGTTGTATAGGACGGAACCGTTTCTAACACCGGAAGCGTAGTAGTAGTTGTAAGAAATAGAAATGCATATAATACTCATTGGTATTAATAAAAGAAACAACAAACTGCAATAAAAAGATAGAATTTTCTTAAATTATTAATTAAGATTTGTTTTAATTACTTGTTAAGCGTTAATAGTAAAACATATTTTTTCTAGTCCTGTGACAGGTAAAAGAATATTTACTGAACCCTAAGGATATTAATTTTTTTTGGTTGATTTATACCTCATCGTTTGAGTGCGTAACCACCACGAGCCGTCGAGCTACGCAGACGCTACGTGGGTGCTACGAGACTAGTAACTCGAAAGAGGGTATTGTTTTTCGAGCCTATGGATATATAACTCTTAATCCAGCTCTTTATCTTAAACTATCTGAAGGATTAAACATAAATAACATTTGGATTAAGCCGTTAGTTATCTATCTTAGTTGTGGGAGTGACTTAGAGTAAATAAATTCCCTATATTCCATTCGATCATAAGTATTATGTGGGAAACAATTCTCAAATAAATTTTTGTTCTGTTTTTTTGTTATTTTTGTAAATTGATATTTTACTTATTTATAATTAATTTAATTTCTTGACTAAAATAGCAACTTAAAAAATTATAAAAATGGTATAAAAAATTAATAAGCTACGAAAAATCGGTAATACATTTACGCTTAAGCTTAATATGCAAATAAATTAAGGACAATGCTGAACGCATTAACTGAACATAAGTCATGTGTGCCGTCGACACACATAACATTTAAAGACTGACGCATATGTTCCCGAACTTGGAAATTAGTCAGGATAACATATTAATAATTAGAAAGAAAGGAGTAGAAAACGGAGAGGATAAAATGGCCGTTAGGCAACCCCATGCTGGCTTTTGAAAAATTAAATTTCGTTTTATTCACTGCAAAATCTGTTGATTCCAAGATCAATAAATAAAATTATTTTTTTTAAACTAAAATAACCATTGTTTGTATTGCAAACCTGTTTAATAATAGTAGTGTTGTGACACGCGTAGTTTTAGAGAGGGACCAGTGTTCGATTGTGAACAAATATTTTAAAAGAGCAACTTTTGGATTCCTCGCCATTTCTTTCAAAAAATATGCCTTCCAAGCTGGTGGTACCTTATTACGATCGAATGTTTTTTTAAGCGTATTTTGAATTTGAATTTAATTTTCATTTAGAATCGTGTTTTTCGAGACTTTTTAAGGTTAGCAAGAGATGGATGAAGAATATTACATATGTTTTACATCTTAACATTATCGTTACAAATTTATTGTAAACAAATAATGAAACCATGAAAGTTAAAATTCCTTTAATAAATTTTATAATTTTACTTGTTATTACCGAATATGGTACCAAGAAGATTGCTATATTATACAGTATATAGCAATCTTCTTCGTCATGATTTTCACTATGACAATACTATCAATGTTAATAGTATGGAAACAACATAACTAATTTGTTATACAATATAATTAAGGTATTTTTCACACTAAATAAAAAAATAGTTTTACAGTATATATGAGACATATCTATATTAAATTGTATTGTCATTTAAAAACTCTATTGACAGATTCAGATTTCAGTCGGTAAATCCAGGATGATCTTAGTTTGTGCAAAAATAATTTGTTCCATTTCAAACACACGGGTGTCCTTTGAATTGTATATTATAATTTTAACCCTTTAATACAAGGGTTTGGGTTGAATATTGAAAGAATATAATTGTCTAATCGGGACTTTTTTTCCACAGAGGCCTAATTATAATATAATCAATGAACAAAAATCTTTTACGAATGACGAAAATAAATAGAAGTTTTTAGCTTTAAAATTGTGTTTAAATTATATCGATATATTTTGTTAAATATTTTTGTCTGCTCTATTTTGGATCCCTGACAGATATACAATTCCTAAATATGTTGTCTCTTTGTTGAACAGGTTGGACGCCACTACCAATGCCACTTAAACATTCTATTCAGCTATCTGAAAGACATTAGTACTCGATTATTGTCATTATTGTTTAGGATCTTCGTAATTTTCTTCTTAAAACACAAATGAAACGGCGACTTTTTAAAATAACTAAATTATTATTTCATAGATTAAAACAACTTTTAAAAATATTTATTTTTATTCTAAAAATATTTATTTATTATTCCTGGTCATGTGTCAAGCCTGTACTAATCGGATAGAAATCATAGGCAAAGATATGGCATATACATGTCTTCTTGCATTGGTAGTGGATTTCGCCACTTGTGAGACTAGAACTATTATCTATTAGTTCTAGTCTCACTCATGATACCGGGATGTCCTCGTAGAAGAATAACGTAGAGGAAAAATATTTAAAACTATATGAAGCTTAGACAGTGAGGTATCCTGTTGCCTGTCACAACATTTACTTCTTTCAAAAGGTGCCTTTCAAAAGTTGATAGGGAGAGAGAAATCAAAATACATTTATTATGTTTGTCTTTTAGGCAGTCTTAATAAATGTATGTGAGTATATTTACTTGGAAATTGGCTTTATGATTTTGAAGCAATTTTCTTCTCAACTATTTTATTTCTTCATCTTCATGTATCCCTCAAATTACTGAAGATTGGATACTTTTTCTAGACCCTTTCTGTTGTGCGCTAGATGGACCACCTGCGCGGCGCTCTTGATTTTTTTCCACTCCTTGTTGTGTGAATTTTTGAAAGATCTGAAAATGTTATAAAAACCGTTTAGTCTGCTAACCTTAAATTATTCTTAAATAGTCCTAGTTGTAAAAAGTACCCATTAGTAATCCATAATAAAGACATGTATTGACTTTAATGAAACAAAACACTTTCGCATACCACGTGTAGTTATTTACTTGTTGAACGTTTTGATAACAACAGATCAGTGCTTAATTAATATGTTTTGTCCAAAAGTACACCTGAGTTTACACGTCGTTTTTGTATATAATAAAAATTTTTGAATATAATATTATATTTACATTTCTTACTTAAAAATATGTTATCAAACCAAGATCGAACTGTAAACGATATTTAGCTGTGAACCGGGCCTAACGCTACCTTAACTCTAACACAAGAAATAAAATATGCGTGAAAGTATAAATATTTCAATGCACAAGATGTACCAGAATATTCTATTATGTCCACACACCGGTAAAATAATAAAATAATAAAATAATATAACATAGGACCGATATCTTAATACCAGTATTTGTATAATTTTCTGCTTTATAGGATTGCACTCGAGGGTGTGATGGCTCTTAGACCTATCGTTTAAAACGGTAAAAGTCACAAAGGTAACAATAGAAAACTTTAAGTTTAATTACATATTGCCGGGTTACGTGCAAAAGTTTATTTGTATTTTCACGTTGTTTTGTAATAAAAATAAAAAAGCACCTATAAAATTATGTTCGTACAAAATTACTTAATCGCGATAAGAAAATGGTGGGATCCATTTTCATATCTACCAAATATAGAGAAAAAATTATTAAAATCGGTTATAACGTTTCGTAAGAATACGACCACTAACAACGTGAAATAATATTTTTATGAATTAGAATTTATTATTTTATTATTTTATTTTTTTGAATTGGCAACTAAGTTTTTTTTTTTTATGGAAAGGAAGACAAACGAGCAGACGGAGCTGATGGTAAGTAGTCCCGTTGCCCATGGACACACGCAACATCCGGAGAGTTGCGAGTGTGTTATCAACCTGGGAAATTAAATACAATTGGTTTATTGGATAGGATGGGTCGGGGTTAAGGATTTGGAGAGGATAGGAGTGGGAAAAGAAAAGGGTAGACATGGCCATCCGGCATCCCCAAAAGTCATGCAT
>JAOCPS010420837.1:0-12066 GCA_025505425.1 Graphium colonna | reverse complement strand
AATAATATGAAATTTATTGTTTTTACGCGAATGTTTATGTTAATATACAAGTTTATTTTCACAGAAAATCCCAAAAACCGACTTTAAACGCCTTAAAAGTGTACTTTCGAAACATATCTTCTCCGTTACTTCGATTTTAAAAATAAAGTACTCAATAACAGTATACACATTTTTTATAAAAAAATGTGACACCATTGTGTAAGTGTACTCTATCAGATAAAAATTTTTTTAGTTAGTTGCGGATATGTGCGAATATTCCTAAATTTTGTTGCTTTTATTAAAAAAACCGATTTTTTTTAAATTTTATGGGAATATGGACTTTATAGGCTTACGAAGAATGCTCTATCATATAAAAATTATATATAAAGAATTTTTGAAATTGGTTCACAAATGACGGAGAAACGCGCAAAAACACAAATTCAATTTTGATATTTGGATTTTAAAGAAAAAGAACCGATTTTCCTCAGAAGAAAAAGAATAATTTTATGGGACCATTCCGGAAGTATCAGATAAAGAAAGAATTTTTAAAATCGGCGTAAATCATATAGGCGGAGTTATGTGCGAACAAACATAAAAAATATATATAAACACCAGAACCTCCCTCCTCTTTTGAAGTCGGTTTAAATATTGCCAAAGTAAGTTTTATATAAAGTTGTTATTCTAACTTAAAGTGATTTATCCTCAAAACTAAGTAACTATTACTTATATTTAATTTTTTTTTTAATTATTTTTTTAATATATTTATTTTACTATTTATACCTAATGAAACAAACATATAAGTATGAAACAATCAATATTAAACTCCAGGTCCAAGTACTAAACCTTCTGCCACATATTGAAAATTGAGTAAACACAAAATCCAAAACAACATAACGAGTCACTACGGGATTATACATCCAACTAGCGACATAACAAAGGCCTTTTAACCTTTTGCCCTCTGCGAACATGTTGAACCAGGACTAAATGCCTGCATGTGACAGCTTTAGGTATTACAAAGAGATTTAAGCCAACTAGGAGACAGCGAAGCCTGCGCGGACCAAGTCAATGTACTCTGCAGCTGCCGATAACCGGTCCAGGTATTCGAGTCTCGATACCACTAACCGCCTCTGGATTATATACCCCTAAAGTGTGTATCAAAATAAAAGGTAGGCGAAATTTAAATTTTATTTACAAGTACAAATAGTTGTTTGTGTCTTGCTAAAACTTAAAAATGATGCAACTCATTCGTCTTTTTTTAGTGATCGTTCAGGTAAGGTAAAAAGTTTTTAAAAAATCCATGGGATAAGCCACCAAATCGATTATTTTTCAATGCATGAAAATCCTATTACAGTCACGATGGCGTTGCCATTTGTAAATCAGTTTTAAAGTTTTCAACCGACTTGAAAAAGGTGGAGGTTTTCAATCCGCCTGTATTTTTTTGTAGGTATGCGACTTGATTTTTCCGCAAGTTATGAACAGATTTTCAAAATTCTTTACTTGGAAGAACATAGTTACGAGGTGTACGCATATTATTTTCATGAAAATCGGTACAACAGTTTCTTTTTAAATAAAAATAACTGAAAAAACTGTTTCACGAACGTTCACTTGAAGACGTTTAAAGTTTGTTTTGTTGTTTTCTGTGAAAACAGTTATTAATTTTCAATTCATTAAAAATAAAGAATATGCTCAAACATAAACATAGTGTACTGACTGGACTGTACATTTTATGGCGTTTTAGAGAGTTGTCGTTAAATAAAAAGAGTGTATTATTGTATGGAAGGCAAGCTTAGCCAAAGCCTTGCGATGTCAGCGCTTTAGGAGTTTGTCGTTAAATCGAGTGACGTTATATGGAGTTCACATTGTATATAAATACACGGACTTAAATAAGGCTTCCATTTTGAAGTCGGTAAGTCATCACGATGCTTACCTACCGTAAACAGCACTAAATATGAAGCTGCTTAATCTCAAACGCGACAGACGGAAAGCGTTGTACGTAAACATTAGGATGAATATGATTAACACACGTAAACATACTACAAGTTGGTACACCTCAAGTTTTAAACTTAAGACGTATAACGAATCGTACCATCAACAACTTTAGAAGTAAAAGAGGCTACCAACTATAACCTAAGCAACAATTCCTTAGTCGAACACGTAGCTATAACTATTTAATACAGTGACGTTATTATAATGTTATGGTATGAGAAGAAAGAAAATTCAATTACAAAAATAAATGGACAGCCTGCAAAACATATGTTTAAAATATTTTAATTAAAGCATAAACTCTACGTAACTTCACTGGATTTAGCGACATACTCCCTAAAACGACGACATCACACGGCTTTGATTAGTTTAGCTTGCTTTCCATAAAATGATACTCTTCATTTAACGACAATACAATATACAGTAACTTTAGCTACGTTATATAGAGTTTACTATTATTCTACGTCATAATTTCGGTTATATAATTTTACATTTACACTGTAATTTAATCAACAAATTCAAATAAAAAAAAATTAAACAAGCTTTTATAGGCGTATAGTGCTTGTCTAAATCATACGAGCCCAAACTCGATGGTTTCGTTTAATTAGAGTTCCAATGGCCACCTTCCAGCTCTAGTCACAGTACAGCTCTATGCCATCATAATATTGTATTGTCACGCTATATACAGGATGATTGATGAGTCACTGAGAGTATAAAAGGAGAGCACTCGGTACTCGATTGTCATCATATTTATGTAATAAAACTAGGGGCGTAGTTTTCGAACAAATTTTCGAATAAACGAGTAACGTATGGACACGATGGCGGCGGCGAACAGGTGGCCAGCTGGCGCAGTTCATTGACCCGAAAACAGCACGGCTCGCGCTGTGTCCGCTAGAATTAATATGGCTTTCGTAAATAATTACTCAACTTTGATTACATTTACTCAGTGGTCAATGAATATTTACTTTTGATATTACATTTATACTTTAAATATGATCTCCACATATAACGTCCTTGAGAAGGTGACTCACCCGTAACCCTTATATACGGTTGCAAGATTTCAGCTTGAACGGGAACCGGGAAATAGGTCAAATTTAACTTGCATGATTCTAGATGCACATGCAACGGGACAGGTGAAAGTAAATAAAAGTTTGTAAAAATTGTTGAATACTTTTCGAATGACAAACTAAACTACGCATATTTTTTCCCCTTTTTTATTGATTTATAAATGTTTCATCTGGTTATCAGACAAGTGAAGTACGGCCATTTTTCATCTCCTCTATCAGTTCACTTTGGCGTAAAATTCTTTATATTTTATTGCCTATAATCTTGTTAATACTTTAACAATTCAATAACGCGACAGGTCTAGTATAAAATTAGTTCTGCAACCAAAGATAATTTCGCCCAACATTTGATTCAAATCTACCCGTAAATATGTACACGAACAAACAATAACACGGGCCGAGAACGAAAAGAAATAAAAACTATTTTTTTTGTTTTACAGCTCCGATTTGCTTTTCATACATACCTACAATGTTCCCCTACAATGTACCAGGTTCTATTGTGTTACTATTTAGGTATAGAAATTCAGTGAACACGTAAGTGAAAGTTACTTCCGCATCCAATATATTCGTACATCATAGGCACGCTACAGTCACTCGATTATGCATACTGACAAATAAACAATATTCTTTGTTTTGTTTTTTAAATCGAAATAACAAAATTTTATTGGCACATATCTCTTAGCCACTTATGAACTGATTTTGAAAATAGTTTTAGTATCTGAAAGGGTACATCCGAAATGGTCGTATAAAAAAGGAACCATATATTTTTTCAAATAATGCGAAAGTGAATTTATTTGATAATTTGTTTGTCACACTCTCACGTCCTAATCATTACGTTTTGATTTTACATATATACATTTTCAGGGACAAAAAAGGATGTAGAACAGGTAAATAAGTAAAGAACTCAAAACAAAATCATCGTTTCTGAAAACTAATAAATTGAAAAGGCTGCATTAACACGAATAAACTAGCGGGCAAGAGGTAGTTAACTAATAAATAAACAGTAACACATACACTACTTATGTATAGTAGTTGCATATAACTAAAAATATGCAATTATTTGTTATTAAGCTTCATGCTTCAATAATTACCAAAAATCAATACGAAGTTATTTAAAGTTATCATAAAAATAATGTTCAATAAGAAAAAAAAAACACCTTCGCAAGCAATCTGTAGACAATTTTGTTTCAATGACGCTCACTTAAGAGTTTATTGAAAAATAAAATGCAAATTTATACAGTAAAAAATTGAAACAAACATAAGGAACCATTTTCATAAAGGCTATTAGGGATAAGCACCCCAATAAAATAAATGCCTCTTTTACTGATTGCTACAATGTTTTTCCCAAAATAAACGCTTCGATTGTGTTGACGCCAAAATGAAGACTCCGGTCACATCTGACAAAATCCTTAAGATCAATTGCAGACAACATCAAATTGTATAAAAGTAACATGTTTAAAAATATCAGTCAGCACAAAAAATTGCAAAATCAGTCGAGCAATTTTCAACTTTTTTACGAGAGCAACGAACATTTGATATAAATCGACTTCGAAGAGAATATATGTTCAACTATATATGTATATATTATTTATGTGCTCAGATTTATACGCAAGTTATGAAGCGATATACAAATTTCTTTTTTAACATTCTTTTTTTATTGAAAGGATATACGTAAATCTGTATTAGAACCAAAGTACGTCATAGTATAGCAACAGGCGTGATAAAGTGAATTTCTCTAAAATAAAAACAGTATTACGTAAAAACGTTCATGATATGTTTGTTTTTTTAACAAAACATTTCATGAACGAGGTTATTTCCAAGGTTAAGGTCAAAAATCCTTTAAAACGTACATTAGCAAAACATCAGGCATGTTTAGATCTGAATCGTTTGTTGCCAACTAACGTTTCGTTGTGTTTTATCGTTAGATCTAGCAAAATTATTTCTAGAGATCCATAATTTCAGGTAAATTTCCAAACGTTAAGTCAAGAAAACTACTTTTAATATTAGTTATTGTATATTTTAATTTGAGTTTCTTTTGAACTCATTGAGAAAATCAGGTGGTGGAGCATAACATCTTTTCACAGCTTTTGCTGCACTTACACGGCCGCGCTCGCCCGAGGAAGTACCCCCGGTCATTATAAAGTCGGCATAAACAAATGAAATATGCATGGCTTTTTGGAATGCCTGATGGCCATGTCTACCCTCTTCGTTTCCCACTCCTTTGCCCTCCAAATCCTTAATCTCGACCCCATCCTGTCTAATACACCTATTCCATCTAATTTTCCAGGTTGACAACGCACTCGTGACTCTCCGGATGTTGCATGTGTCTATAGGCGACGGGATCGCTTAACATCAGATGAACCGTCTGCTCGTCTACATTTCCTTAAAAAATCGTTAATTTTATATGATGCTGTTGATAAATATGACATGCTAGCTCTTTAATGCGGTTTTACCCGAATAATATTGTTTTAAGAAAAAAAGAAAAACACCATTCCAATATACGTCACGAACGTAACCTATTTAGCTTGTTAGGTTTTTTATTGGTTGAAGTTTTAAGTCGGTTTTTATAAAAAAAAAATTATGGAAACGATGACAAACGAGCAGGCGGTTCACCTGATATTAAGTGATCCCGTTGCGTATGCATTGTCAAACCTGGGAAAATGGAAATTTAAATCAGGTTTAGTGGATAGGACGGGTCGGGAACATATTAAGCATTAAGAAGGGATAGGAGTGGTCATCCGGTAACCAAGAAAGTCAAGCATACCTTATTTTATGCCAACTTATGTAGGGCGGTGGTACTTTCGTGGCGAGCACGACCGTGTAAGTGCAGCAAAAACTGTGAAAGGCTGTTATGCTCTACCACCTAGGAAATAAACTACTTTTAAAACTTGTGAAAATAAACTCGTTCTTTAATAAAAGTAGCCTTGGTTTCAGGTGTATCGTTATTGTATTTAATGAAAAGGATTGTTAATGACTGCGTTATTTGAGGAAAAATATCATCTATCTTCTAGCAGTAATTTCGTCAAACTTGGACCATCTGTTATAGATATTAGACGTATAAAATTTTTAAACTTCTTTTCTTAAAAAGCTAACAGCACACAATAATACTAATTTATTTCTCGTATCGCGTTTTAATTTTGTTTTATACCGCCAACGTTTCGAATACAACAGGGTTCATGGTCACAGGTTCACGACTGTACCGTGATAAAAACCGTAATTCAGTTTTATATGTAGTTGAGCAAAGGTCGTTGCCTATATTTGCCATGAATAGCATTGTATTTAATCACTTATTAATAAATTTATTTTTGAAATTTTGCAGATTAGACCTTTAAAAAAACCCTCATACTAAAGTTTTATCAAAATTGGTAGATTTCAATACTCGGGGACGATATATATGTGAGGATCATAACATGAAGGATGAAAGTATTATTAAAAACAAATATTCATGTAGAATAGAATTTAAAAAAAAACGAAAGTTAAATAATCAATGACCCAACGCTTGACTAATCTAGCGGACACGGCTCGGAAGGCGGGGTACGCTCGGGGGTGCAACGACCTTTGCCGAGCGTACTGCTGATCAGGCGCTGCGGCTTTCCTTTGATATCATAAGTGACTCACCAGTCATCCTGTATAAATAGATATGTACATACTTTGCAAAGATTTACGGGTTAAGATAATAATGTATTACGTTTTATATTACAAGACAATATGTAGAATTCGTTTTTTTAATTTACCATCATTGCGCGAGCTAATAATACCCATGATCATAATCTCTTATTATTTCAATGTAATCATCCAACGACGTCAGAGTAAAAGGCGTAGCATACCATTCGTATTTAACATACAAATATAATTTCCTACGTGCGTCAATGTTGCACGTCTCTTCCGCTATCGCTAGCAATAATTAACGAGGTACATTATCTAACGTATGCATAATACATAAATAATGAAGATTCTGTGCCGACTTGTGAACGACCATAGAGAATTCCGTTATCTTTTACCAATTAATCAGCCGTCTGAACTGCGACCGGCGTGGGCGCGCGATTGACTGTTGACCCGTGCACACATACACATGCACACATATCATTAATAGATTGTGTGTGAGTCAATGCTCTCACTGCATAGTCACCATGGGATGCATTGGCATTTGTGATACACCAGCTTTTGTGTGGACTTTGCTCGAGCTAATGTAGATGTTGGTTACCAGGCATCATGTCATTCTTGAGTCTTGTCGAATCGTAATGTTAGGTTTTCAATATCAATATCTTGATTTTTGCAAAAATAAATGATATATTTGACATTTGCCTATTGAACCAACTAGACAGTAACAGAGTAAATGTCCTTTAACTATTGATTACCTACCAAATAAAGAAGGGATTAAAAAAAATGAGTTCAGCCGACTACAAAGCAAGAAATACAGAAATGTAGATGATAGATTGTTCAAACTTAACTTAAACTTATAACTCTTATCCTATTCGGTTGGAAATTAATAAATAATGTTAAAATATCTGTGTAAATAAATTATAACATACACGAAGACAGCTGAAAAGAAAACAAAAAAATGTACCTAAAAACTAATAAGAACCCAAAAAGCTGCGTCTGAAAGACATAAAACAGCAATTTTTGAATATTTTTATGGAAGATAGCGTATATATAATTCAAGATTTTTTCAAGATGGTTTGAATCAGATTTACCACTGGGTGTAAATATAATCGAAAGTTAAAAAAATTAATTACGTAATTCAAGCTCATCCGAGCAGATATGGGGTGTCGGAGTGAGATAGAAGGCGAAGAGCCTCGTAAGAAGTTTTGCGTATTCAAGCTGATCACAGCCGCTACACTTCATTAATTTATTGGAATATTTGGGCTAAAACTAGACCCCTCATTTTATTACATAAATATAATGACAATCGAGTACTGAGTGTTCTCCTTTGATACGATTTGACGTTGGTGAGTGTACCTTGTACATTTCTTGACTAGCATGCTGAAATAGCTGTAGATTCCGAAACCAAAGGCTTTTTACGCTTAATTCTAAAGAAACGGAAGGCTGATAGCAGGAACAGCTAAGTCGTAATGCTGTAGCCGAACTAATTCAGATAAATTGGGTTACGTTACGTAACTAGGGCAGACAGTAAAGTATTCTTTTCGTTTCGGCTACATCTTACACTGACATAAAAACTATGTCCTATTTATGTGATATATCTAAATATTAAAATAATTTATATAAACATCGACGAGTTCGTCAGATCATTCTATCAAACCGTTGTCCTTTATTCTTTTTTTAAACCAACTTCAAAAAGGAGGATATTCGCGGGTATCTTCGTCATTTGTAAACCGATTTTAAAAACTCTATAATTGTCTGTAAGGACATGTTTCGGAAATGGACGCATATTTTTTTTAAAAAATCAGTTCAATGGTTCATTTTTAAAATCAAAATAACAGTAAAAAATATTCTTCCCTTTGAAGACTGTTTTTGCAGTGCCTAGTGAAAATAATCTTGTAATGGATGATATTTATGCACAGATTTGTCATCAACCGTTGGAAATCACCTTAATTCTACCCAAGTCGAAATATACAATAAGTTTCCATAGCTTTTTTGCTCTAGGTTCTAATAACTATATACGCTGTTAACTTTTGTTTAAGAACACTCGATGGAATAAAATCTTTCATTTAAAAGTTGTTTAACGAAAGCTAGGTGGCAACATACGGGTCATCTCGTTAATATATGACATATATATTTTTATTTGATGACCGGTTAGCGGAGATACTGCGGACGTTGGCTGCTCCTGGGGACCTACAAATAGCTGTTTCGGATAAAGGTTTTTGTCTATTACATTTGTTTGCAAATCTCGGAAGGTACTAAACACATTTTCATCTAGTTAGCTTATAAACTTTACTCAAAATATAATCTGGTCTGGAAGCTGGTATTTAATCTTCCCGCAGCCACCCGTGCATTACCAGTACGGCCATAAAAACGCGTATCGTCCGAAACACGCTCTCTATCGCGGTTAGCATCAATACATAAAAAAACTACACACAAAGCGGGAGAAAGTACGTGCGTCCGACCAATTGCAGAAACGCGTTATTATTTCCGCCGTGCAGATCTAACGTTTCGAGGCCGTGACGTTTTGAAATGCGCAAATGCAAGAGCCGGCTGAGTCATCGTCGTGGATCAAAGTTTTACAATGCACGGTGAGGAGAAGTAAGTTTTTTCTTATATTTTACTTATTATTGATGTAGTATTTTTTTTTATTTATAGACTAGCTGTTACCTGCCGTTTCACCCGCATGTCGCTTTAAATTTTTTTTTAACGGAACCCTAAAAGTTATTCATAAATTGAAGAAAACTTAATTACTCCTTGTGCTATATAGATATCTGCTAGTCTAAATCCCGTCGGTCCAGCCATTACGAAAATTGGTTAACCCAAACAGACGGAGCAAAATTACCAAGTTGTGTCACATGTATGGATATCTATATATACAGCACACATCTATAAGACGAACACAGCAAGAGCTGTGTGTGAGATGTGCTTAACCATCAGAAAAATTACAGTTATTACGTGTCCGATTTACGGATTTTAGGGTTGTCTTTATTCTTTATTTTATTTTTTCTTGATTAAAAAAAACGCTGCTCTTATTATAAACTATTTATAGGTCATACAAATATTTACTCTGCTTGGGAATCCAACCCACGGCCCCCGCAGTCAACATCTTAGCAACAGCGTCAACCGGTCATCAAAAATTTATAAGTAAACAGAGGTCACTCTTTTTAAGACATTTTATTAATTAAATCGATACGCAATTAATGAGTATATAACTCAGTAAAGTGGAATAAGAAGACGAATAGATGTTAGAACGGAAGAAATTTTTGGATATCTTAGCATGGGAAGGAGTCCCACAATGTCAAAATATTTATATACGAGATGCGATACTATTTAAGCACAGACATCGCGGTCTAATAATTATATAGCGATGAAGGCTGTATCGGTACATACGTTATTTGCTGAGTAAACAAATATGTACAAAACTGTAATATCTATATAATAACAATACCCACTATACACAACAACTAAAGAGCCATGGTAGCTCAGTAAGAGCCGTGGTAGCTCAGTGTCCGGGCGCTCGCCTTCAATTCTGTTTACTCGAGGCCAACCTGAGTTCGGTCCCCGGTGCCGGCACCATTGAAATTGTACATTTTCTAATTGCAATTTTAAGTGCTGATTTACCACGTGCTCTGCTGCGTGAAGGAAAAGATCGTGAGGAAACCTGCATATCTAAGAAATAATATTTCTGAGATATGTGAAGTCCGCCAATCCGCACTTGGACCGCGTGGTGGACTATGCCCTATACTCTAAGTCTAGAGGTGGCCTTTGCCCAGCAGCGGAAAATTTAAAAAAATCGCTGTTACTTTACTAACAATACTTGAAGTGAATTTTATTGCGCCAAAAAAAATATTTTTTGGGATAGAATATCAAAACTACATTTTGAAGTTTGACCTAAAAACACTTCAAATTCTACCAATTACATTAATCATACGTCATAAGACGTGAGTAAATAAACCAAATAAATATAAAAAAAAACTAACTGATTGCCATAATTAGCACGAATAAGCGTTATTACGATAATAAGCAGAAAATTAACTTCAACGCAAGCGTGTTAAAGTGTGTTAAAAGCCCTTGGCTCGTTATCCTAATTCAGTTTACTACGGCGTAAGTATGTGATGCTACTACTCAAAATTTATCATATCTCTTCTCATACTCAAATATAAGGCTAAAGTAACTTCGTAACAATTTACCTGATGTACTGAGATATTTTTTATTGCTTAGTTTTAAAACAAAACAAATCATTAGAATGATTTAACTTATCTCCCTAAAGTCAGAGAAACATGTACACCGTTGCTAATGCCTATAATTTTATGTTTCTAAGAAAAAATATATAAACGATCTATACAAGTATATCTTAAAACAATTAAGTTAAATTTGTACATTAAAGATATTAAAAGAAATACTCTGGTTAAATAGAAATTTTGACTAAAGTTGAATAGATTTCCAAGGTTCTTTGTTTATTTGTTTAGGATATCCGCTCAGCTCTAACTTCTGGACAGAGTTTGGTTAAAATTTGAATGATAATAATGGATATCCTAAAATAACACCAACGGCCGTTTAAAACGCGAAAAAGGACTCGAAATTAAAGAGGGAAATGAAAATGTCCCGACATTGCATCGCACCAGATATAAAAAAAAAATCAACAAAGCAATAATGATCTTGCGAATTCGTACAAAAAATGTCACACAGGTCCGTCACTTTTACCTTTTAGAGAATGTGAGTGGGTTCGAGAAAACGAACAGCGGACATTAGGCGAACAAGTAAAGGCATCGCCCCACTAGTTTGGTAATATTTAATCTTTACACAAATAAAGCTTAAGTTTTTGTTCGTAACGACAAAATTTACTAAATATATTTGAAATCAATACTTAATTTTATTTGTCTGTCTGTATTATTAACTGAGAAAAAGCTGAACGAATTTTGATGGAAATTAAACTGGCAGGCAGGTAATATCAAATATAATAGTCAGAGGAGGGACTTAGGCGACTTTTACTTTTGAAAAAGGTTTAGATTTATATTATTTGTATATAATATAAAATGTAAAATTATTTGTCCTAAATCTATCGGGTTCCTTGTATACAGTTGCCATATTTCAGTATGGCAACTGTATACAAGGAAACCGATAGATTTGGGACAATATGAATATATAAAAATTTCGTGTGACGTTGTTTATCAGCGATGAACTCCTAAACTACTGAACCGATTTTAATCAAATTTTGCACACTGTGTGCAGTTTGATCCAACTTGAAAGATACGATGGTTTATATCTCAATTTTTAGTCACAACATTTTTTTGCAAATAATTTGTTTACTATCTGACAAAGAAAAACCTTGATATATACAGGGTGGGCGACGGGATCACTTACCATCAGGTAAACCCAGCGTTCATGGTCACGGGTAGGACTGAGGTGTTTGATGTCCTGGTGTCACTTGTTAATC
>JAOCPS010420616.1:0-12069 GCA_025505425.1 Graphium colonna | reverse complement strand
AAATATTAGCGTTATCTAAATATTGATTCAAAGGAATTACTTTAGGATGTTTTCTTTTATCTTATATCTTAATAAATCCTCTACTATTTCCGTGTCTTATTTATCTGTATACCTTAGGTATTTATTAATTTCTTTTCAATGGATTTCAAGTACAAATTGCATACATTTGTTTGCAAAATTAAATTTTTAATACACATATGAAGCATTTTGTTTAATTATGTATATAAGTATGCCTTGTTCCGTAATTAGACGACAAAAATGTAAACATTGGGGTTACCTGTGCAAAAATATACACTATGAATGTTAGTTTCTGATTTTACACAATAAAATTAGTTTAAAAAGTAAAATTCCTTATAAATATAAAATAAATTTCATGTTACAATATTTAAATTTGCATAATGTGAATTTTTGAATAGATTAAACAAACGGTAAATTTGAAATGGTAGATAATTTCATGATATGGGGAATACAGCCGAGGTGCGAAACATTTGTCGAGCAGCCATTTTATTGTTATTCGTCCGTCTCCCATGCTGTTCTCCGAACACGAATATTTAGTTCAGAGTGCATTCATAATGCGTTTGTTATTTGTTTCTTTATTTTTAAGTTTCGCTCATTGTTAATTTCTTAAATAGTTAATTTATTCATAAGTTTCTTGTTAAATTGTTGTTTAAATTATAAAATTGGATGACATGGAACCCCAGTCTGGTCCCTCGGTAGTTCAAGATTTATCGCCCGTTAAAAAAAGACCTCGTGTGTATATGACCGTACCAGAAAAGTCATGGTAATCAATCAGTACAAACAGACTTATAAAGTTGTCTGAGGAAGTTTCTTATCTTTATTTTTATAATTTTTTATATCATATCATAGAAATAACTCAATTTATAGAATTCATCAATTATATATTTTTTTGTAAAAGTGACCTAAGAATAAAAGGTGCAGAACATGCAATGTCACTTTGACAATGACATTTGTTTGTTTACATTTTGGTTGTCTAATTACGGGACAAGGTATAGTGACACTCCCGTCGCTGTAGAAATTTTGAAAGTTAAATAAATTGTGACAAGTAATTTGATGACTATCTCTTGATTTTTACTCAGCAAAAAGCCTAAACTCTTAACTCAAAATAAACTAGAATTTTCCTCTTTTAATTTTTTTATCTAATATATCATAATGTTTAAAAGCCAAGCCAAAACTTTTAAAGTTCTTTCGCGAAAAATGAGCTGACAGAGGAACATTCAGACGAAATTAAGACAGTTAAAGCTTATAAATAGAAGATTTTTATTTGATATAAATACAAAATACATTAAATTACCATGTCGTTTTTACACGTCAAATTAGGTAGGTGAACAAACTATTAATATGTAAGTCTTATTATGAAGATTTCGCGAGTTGACAACTGTAACATTTACTAAAGTTATAAAGAACGTTCGTCATTTTTTTCTAGTATTTTATAAGCTTGATGGCGCGTCCGTAATATCGCGGAAATCCAGTGTGTCATTTACGTCTAACAGATGGCGCTGTGTTTAATCGTTAATTAATTAGTACTTAACAAAATTAGTACTTTTATTAAGCAATATTAGAAATAAATATAACATATACTCAAATGTAAATTATTTTATTGGTAACTATATTAATATATTGTATAAATTTTTAGGATTAAAAGATCATAAATGAATTACGTTTAGGAACAGAGTCAATCTACCGTGTTATAAAGCTAAGTTTGCTTATTTGGTTGGTTAGACGCGCTAATCTCAGAAACTACTGGTCATTTATCAACGAAGGCTTAAGGCTATATAAAATCACACTATAAATAATAGGAGCATCCATAGAAAATGTTGCAAAAACGGGAAAAATTTTCGCGGACGATACTGCAGTTAGTATTTACATACACATAACGCGTCCGTAATATTGCGAAAAACTATCGCGTGTCATTTACATCCATAGATGGCGCTGCGTTCAATCAAGACCTTTATTGGGAAACATAAATAATATTTCTTTTGTAAAACTTGTATATTCAAATGTGAATTAGTAATAAACACATAAAATAGAAATTATTTTAATAAAAAAAGTGCTGCAGCTAGTGTTTACATACATTAAACTGTGAGTATAGTGATAAACAATTAATATTGTTTTTCATAGTGTACTTTTGAAAAATTGTCTTATTTTCAAGTCATTATACGTTATAACGCTGATGTCCGAATTTAATATCAGCTATTATTTACAATGACGGCACTTATTGACTTCCGTATTTAAACACACAGTGGAAGTTTTTGTAATACAAGGATATTTATTTTAATTTAGCCTCTAAAAGTACGTTACGAGGACAAATTTATTAAGCAAAACTTATACCACCATGTTTTAAAACGACTTAAACTTTTTTTTATGGAAGGGAAGACAAACGAGCAGACGGTTCGCCCGATGTTAAGCGATCCCGTCGCTCATGAACACACACAACATCCGGAGAGTTGTGAGTGCGTTGTCAACCTGAGAAATTGGATAAAATATTTTATTGGATCGAGATTTAGAAGGGAAAAGAATGGGAAAAAGGGCAGGAATGGCCATCCGGCCATTTAATACTGACTTTGTAAATATGCAGCAAATGTTATGAAAAAATGAAGTCCACCAATCCGCGCTTGGGCCGCGTGGTGGACTATGCCCTACACCCTCTGTCTAGAGGAGGCCTTTGCCCAGCAGTGGGGCAATTAAACAAATAGGCTGTTAATTTTCATTTTAATGTTTAATATATGAAAATAAAATAAATGTTTAATTAACCACTGAATTATTTCATTGTCTTAAAGTATGAGGTAACAATTTTATTTTTCATAATAGCTCGGGAGCTATTTACAATAATACAATAAAAAACTTATATACTAACAAATTTAGTCAAATATTATTTTTATTCAAATCTTAAACATCTTTGTATTCTCTTGAGATATTGAAATAATTTATTTTTCAATACGATCAAAAACTTTTTTATAATATTTTTATCGCTTTATTCTGATACTTATATATTACTTATAGGAACATATTCCTATACTTTAATTGTATTATATACAGCTTTTCATATATACACTTTTTTGGAATTAAAACTTTATTATCCAAAAGTTCCAAAATTTAAAGCATTATTACAAACCATAAACCGCTTTATTTTCAATTTTACAAACAATCAACATGTTACATAATGTGTTAATATTCGCAAAGATTTATATATTAATATTTAAAAATTATATGTCACGCTGTTTGTCCGCGATGATGTTTTAAACTACTGAACCGATTTTGATAAAATTTTGATCTTTGTCCAGTTTGATACAATTTGAGTGGTAGAATATATTATATCTCAATATATATGTTGTATTTTTTTTTATTGCAAAATATTTGTTAATTATATGACAGAGAAAAACCTCGATATGGATAAACCAAAAAGATATTACAAAGCGCCCCACGTGTTTTTGAAAATAATAATAACATGGAATTATTTTTGACTTTTTAATTTGATGCGATATAAAATCGTATTTTTTGGTTATTTTAAACTTTATTTATTTAAACAGTTGATATTATTATTTTCAGTCACATTCCACCACTCAATAACTGACTAACTCAACAATGGGAGCAGAATAACGTTTTTTTATCAACCGTTTCAAATTTGACCTCAACTTCAAACCGCAACGCGGATTTTGACATCGGTTATAACGTATCCAGTTCTTCATTCGTAAATATTGTTTTTTACTGTATTTAATACTTTATTTTAATATAATATAATAATGCATTCCATGCTGCTAGTGCCATAGGACATATAAGTCTTTTAATTAAATATTTTGGATTTTTTTTTATTTTTTTAAGTTTTTTTTATAAAAATAATAAATGCAGGTACATCAGTTACTTAATAATTAGACGCTTCTCGGTACAACGTTTAGATATATGCCTCCTTTTGGTCCTATGATAGTGCGTTGGGGAGAGAATTCCATGACTTTCGGAGTTTTGCTCGACGCCTCAACCCTGAACTTGGAGAGGAGCTTGGTTATGCACATCCGCGACTGCACTTTAGCAAAGCGCATTCCTGTTAAAAAAAATATATTAAGCTTGCGACACAACAAGTTTATTTTCACAGACTATTATTAATAAATAACAAAAACCTTCTTCAGTCAGTCCAAAGACTTCAGGCGCCCTGTATTTTAGAAGCGCAAGTGTATTTTAGAAAACATATCTTCTCGGTTATTTTGATTTTAAAAACAGACTACTAATCCGATTTTCATTAAAAGATTGTAGGACTATTGTGGAAGTGTCATCATTTTCTATACGTTATCAGAAAAAAAATATGTTTTAAATCAGGTCATAAGTTGCGGAAATATGTATGAGCAAATATTTTGTTTTAATTTTTTTAAAAATAGAAACAAATGATACAATTTTATAATTATATAAGATTATCTGCAAAAAATGTTACATCGTAAAAAAAGTATTTTGAAATTGGTTCATAAATGACGGAGATACGCGCAAAAAAACATAAAATCAATTTTGTGTATTTTTGCGCGTATCTAGTGAACCGATTTTCATGAAAATTTTATGAGACCATTCCGGCAGAATACCCTATAGGATAAAAAAAGAACTTTCAAAATCGGTATGTAAATGGCAGAAATATGCGCGAAAGTATATAAAAAAAAACAAACATTCGAATTGATAAGCATACTTCTTTTTTTGATGTTGGTTAATAATTACATATTATTGAAAAAAGTGTAATAATTATTTACATGGAAAACAGCAGTTAGAAGAATATGTTCGTTAAACAATATGTTCGATTGTTTAGATAAAAAAAAAAACTATTGGTTCTGATTGACATGAAAACTATATGGTGGTCCCATATAGTTTTCATGTCATTCGAACCAATAGTTTTTTCCTTGTTATTACATCTTTTTGGGTAAAAAAAGAATTTTGAAAATTGGTTCATAACTTGCGAAGATATCGAGTCACATACATGCAAAAAACATACAGTCGAATTTATATTTTTTTTATGGAAAGGAAGACAAACGAGCAGACGGCTCAACTGATGGTAAGCGATCCTATCGCCATAGACACATGCAACTTCTGGAGAGTTGCAAGTGCGTTGTCGCCCTGGGAAATTGGATAGAATAGAAAGGTCGATATTTAGGACTTGGAACGGATAGAAGTAGGAAATGAAAAGGGTAGCCATGGCCATACGGCATACCCAAAAGTCATGCATACTTTATTTTATGCTGACTTTATAAACCTCCTCCTTTTTCGAAGTCAGTTGTAAATAACGTATATTCTAGGTGTTTTGATATTATTATTCATAACATCCAAAGAACTATTAGCAAATCCATGAGTGTTAGTTTGCTTTGAGGGAAAGCAAATATGTAATTTTTTTTCAATTACCAGTTACGTAAAAAAAGCATTCTCCAGAATAAAACATCTAAGCTGAAGAGTCTGTTTGTTTGAAAGCTTAACTTAGGAACTACTGGTTCGAAATAAAAATATCTTTTAGTGTTAGACAGGCCATTTGTCGAGAAAGGCTATATACAATCACGCTATGACCTATAGGAGCGGGGCTTAGATAAAAAAATACGCATGTGAAATCGCAGACAACACCTAGCAGATTTTTAAATCAACGTATACCACTTTATCAAGAGGTTTGGAGTGAAATTTAGATTACTCAATTAATAAAATTATCCATATGAGATAAACAAATAATATACTATCATCAGTAGAGGTTATTTTAACTGTTTAACCGACTTCGAAAAAGGAGGTAGGTTCTCAATTCGAATGTTTATGTTTCTTTTATGTACGTTCGCCCATATCTCCGCCATTTATGAACTGATTTTCAAAATCAAATTTCACGTTCATCTCGTGCACCAATCACGATGTATATTAAATGTTACAAGCTTATTTTTACAGAGAATTACAATAACCGACGTAAAGTGTACTTTCGAAACATATTATTCTCTGTTATTTTAATTTTGTAAACAAACTATCAATCGTTTTGAAAAAAAAATCGTAGGACAATTGTTGAAGTGTACTCTATCAAATAAAAAAAAATATTTTTCCAAATCAGTTCATAAGTTGCGGAGATATGAGCGAGCATTCCTAAATTTTGTTATTTTTATCTAAAAGACAAACTAATGACCCTTTTTTATGGAACTTTCTTATTTACAAAAATGCTTTAACATATAAAAAAAGATATTTTGAATTTGGTCCATAATGACATGTAAAATCTTTTTTGTTATTTTGATTTAAAAGAAAAAGTACTGAATCGATTTTCCTGAAAATTTTATGGAAACATTTCGGAAGAATAAACTATATTATGATTTTTTTTTAAATCGGTTCATAAATGGCGGAGATATGCGCGAACGTACATAAAAACGTATACATTCTAATTGAGAACCTTTCTCATTTTTGAAATCGGTTAATATCATATGGTTTAAAATAATCTGCTGATTATGTATCTTTTCGTTAAGTACTGTGGGTCTAAGTCTCTTTAAGAGTAGTTATTATTTTATCTTATAATAAAAAAAATGTTTTTTGATTTTGAAAAACCCATTTTGGCTGCATTAACAATAAAGCCAGCCTGTAGTACCGTTCCTTTACCGGTAAAAAATAGCCACCCAATAGCGTGACAAAACACTTACCAATACAGTTTCTTGGTCCAACACCGAACGGCATGTAAGCACATGGATGGCGATCGTTGTAATTTTCCGGGGAAAACCGTTCCGGATCGAATACCTCTGGATTTGGATAATATTTTGGATCGCGCTGTATTCCCATCGGAGTTATCAGCACTGTCTGTCCCTTCTTGATCGTCAAGTTCATATCTGGTATATTATAGTCAACTTGGGCGTTGCGTTGAAGTGGTTCCACCAAAGGGTACAAACGTAGAGTCTCATCGAACACCTTTTCCATATACTTCAAATCGCTCAACGTTTCATAAGTTACTTTACCGTCGTGGTTTTTCAATACTTCGTCTATTTCCACTATAAGTTTGTCTTGAACTTGAGGATTTTTGGCCAGCTCGTACAGCATGAAAGACATTGTCGTGGCACTGGTTTCATATCCAGCTGCATAGAAGACGAAAGCTTGGGCTGCGATGAGATCGTCAGTCAGCTCGACTGTTCGTTTAACTTCATCGTCATATCTTTTGGATCCTTGCACTTCACCTTTTAGTCTTAGCTCTAACAATAGATCCATGAAATCTTTCCTGTTGCTTGGCATACCATTCCTCGCGTCAATCACAGTTTTCACTAACTGCTCAAAGAACCTTTTAATTTCGGCAGGAAATAGGGAGCTGTTCAGTTTCTTTAATATACCAGGGTACATCATGTCCAGTTCGTTAGCGTACGACGGTGTGAATATCATCTTGTCTATTCTATTAAGGGCCTCCATTTTGTCGGCTATCGTGTCTATGTCCAAGCCGAAAGCGCAAGCAGATATTGTGGCCATCGTGTATTTCTGTACCAGCGCGTAAATCTCGTGCTCCTTCTGAGATTTGCAAATGCTCGTCACGTAATCAACGAATTTGTCGCCTCGTTCATCCATTAGGTACAGCATATTCTTCAGTTTTCCCGAAGTGAAGATCGGCGTGAATCGGTTTCGTAGGACGCGCCATAAGTCGCTATCGGCGTGAAACAAATTAGCACCCAATCCCTCCTCGCTGAAGGACACGCCTCGATCGGAGAAACAGTCAAAATCTTTGATCATTATATGTTTTATGATATCCAAATCGCGAATTAACAAGCACGGTGTTGTCATTCGGTAGACGCCAACGACTTTTTCGTTAGGATAGCTGTCGTAAGTGTTTTTGAAGATCTCGCCAGGATTTATTTTTCGAAACACTGACAGTTTTATGTTGCCAAAAAGCGGGACCGGTTTAGGTCCGACGACATTTCTGTCTTTCCAGTAATTGAAAGTCTTTGTCACGTAGTAATATATGGCGTATATTAACGTTAGCAATGTCAGAATTACGTACACAGCCATGTTGGATACGACTGCCTTCGATCTGAGCTCGCGAACATTCGACTATTTTTATATGAACGTACCAAGCTTTAAAATACGTTTGGGATTGACGTATAATTTTAGATAAGTAAGGTAAGTGGTGGGGCTATCGTGACATGATTTTTCCGTTTTTTATCTAAGACGATGTTAATCATGCACTTTTTTTTCTCAAATAATGCATTATAAATTATAAAAAAAGTCTTTTTATTGGTTCAATATTCTTAATAAATTTAGAAATATTTTTTTTATGGAAAGGATGACAAACGAGCAGACGGTTTACCTGATTTTAGACTATCGCCCATAGACACACACAGGAGTCACGAGTGCTTTGTCAACCTGGAGAATTGGATAGAATAGCTTTATTGGAAATCATGGGTCAGGTTTAAGGATTTGGAGGGAAAAGGAGTCGGATAACGGGGTAGACAAGGCCATCCGTCATCCCCAAAAGTCATGCATACTTTATTTTATGCTGACTTTAAAGGGCAGTTCTTTCCGGGACCGTAAAAGAGCGGCAAACGCTGTGAAAGGATGTTCTGCTCTGCCACCTCCCACCACAAATTACTGTAAATGAAAAAAAAACGTCACAGAAACACGCTTCTAAGACCTTTGAAGTCAGTTTTTCTCATTATCTATGAGAATTTTTGTAGTAACTTGTTAGTAATATTAGCCATATTTATTTTTTTTATTTATTTATTACTTTATTGCAAAAATATTAAAATTAAGGTTTACAAAAGGTGGACTTAATGCCTTATGGCATTCTCTACCAGTCAACCTGGGGAAGAAGATTGATTATGGTAGGTACAATAAAACAATTTTAAGATTAGATTTTACCACTAATTTTCGATTTAGGATAGTCACTCCTATGATGGTGACCTTAGTTAATTAGTACGCTCGTACGTTTTGCGTCGTATTTAACTAGACAAATAAAAAATTATCTATTCTTGCCTAGTGATGTGATAATGGGGGTCAATATTTAGACCATTCGTCACCTTGGACTAGTTAAATGGTACCAATTAATTAACTAATAATTAAGGGTACGTTAGCCTAGATTTGCAATAATATTTTCATATAAAATAACATTTTTTTATTACGTACAACCGGTACGATTATTTAAGGTGATTGTTGAGTCGCCTTGAATATTTTAAGACGTTATTTTAAAAATAAATATTGATTTATCATTGAGTAACACAATCTAAAGTTAAGAAATAATTATGTATATCATGTTCATCCGAGCGGCGAGCTCGACGGCCTCACGCGTACAAGCTGATCACATCCACTACGCTCCATTAATTTATTGGAAAATTCTGGCTAAAAGTATCCTACTAATGTTATTACATAAATATGTTGGCCCACCCTGTATGTATACCAAATAGTTGTTTTGGGCGGGAATCGAACTTACAACCTGCGAAGCCGTAGCATGGCAACTATGCAAACCAGTTAATAAGGCATGATTCCCTATTTTTCTTTTCAAGATTCCTTGTAAGGATCTTTATTTAGATAAGATTTTAGATATGTGATGTTCAATTTATGAACCTGGTAAGTATCTCTGTCCACCCCATATACACATGTCCTCGCCATTATGATATTTTTACTCTCAAATTTTGTCTGTTTACTCAAACATGTCGATACAAAAACATAAAATTTGACCAGTAAAATATTTTTCGAAAATCCCAATGTGAAGACCTTTTTCTTTATTGTAAATAAAAATAAGCCAAAACTTTTAAAAGATACATTTAACTCAATAATGTATAACTTACTTAATTTTATATACAAAAAATAAAAATTTCTCACAAAAACTCTCGAAATGCCAAAAAAGCGCAATAATAATTATATTAAGACAAAATTGCAGGTGGTAGAGCGTAACATCTTTTCACAGTTTTCGCTGCACTTCTACGGCCGCGTTTGCCCGGGGAAGTCCTTTATAAAGTCGGCATAAAATAAAGTATGCATGACTTGGGGATGCCGGATGTCAACGCTTTTTCCCACTCCTTTCCCCTCCAAATCCTGACCCCATCCTACTCAATAAATTTATTCTATCCAATTTCCCGGGTAGACGCGACGGGATCGCTTACCATCAGGTGAAACAACTGCTTGTTTGTCTTCTTGTCTATAAAAAAATAAAAAAGATAGACCGATTCCTAAGCCCTTATATATGGTCGTTCGAGAGAGAGTTTTAAGTTATTTTTATTTAAAAAAAGTTAACTATGTGGGACCCTGTGAATATATCTATGAAATAAAAAAAGGAATTATGACTTCATAACTAGCGAAGAAATAAACATACATGCAAATTGAGAACCTTCTTTTTTGAAATCAGTCGATGAAAAATAACGGATAATTGTAGTAAAATATCTTTGTTTACAAGTTGACTTTTTTCCTTATTAATAAGTTTTAATAACATCACGATGATTCTTAAATTTCTGTACTCAATCTTATCTAACTAAATAGCTTGCTATCTATAATGTATACTTATACAGGGGGATTGAAAAATCACCTACGATATTAAAGGAGAGCACTCGGTACTCGATTGTCATCGTATTTATGTAATAAAATTAGGGGCAGTTTTAGGTTAAATGATCCAATAAATAAATGAAGTGTGACGGCTGTGATCAGCTGGTACGCGTGAAGCGGTTGAGCCCGCCTTCCTTCTCACTCCGCTCCGCTGCATGATGAGCATGGATTACGTAATTATTTTTTTAACTTTAGATTATGTTTACTCTGCGGCATATCAATTTTTTTATGAAAGAAAGACAAATGAGCGGAAGGTTCACCTGATGGTAAGTGATCCCGTCGCCCATAGACAAACGCAACATCCGGAGAGTTGCGAGTGCGTTGTCAACCTGGGAGATTGGATAAAATAGGTTTATTGGATAGGATGGGGACGGGATTAAGGATTTGGAGAGGATTGGAATAGGGAAAGAAAAGGGTAGTGGCTATCCGGCATCCCCAAAAGTCATGTATACTTTATTTTATGCCGACTTTATAAAGGGCGATGGTACTTCCCCGGGCGAGCACGGTCGTAGCGCAGCAAAAGCTGAGAAAAGTTGTTATGCTCTACCAACTCTAAAACCAAGTTACCACGTCTTACTTTCAAGTTTCGTTCACCTCTGGGTTCTTAAGTTCTGATTCACCAAGTTTCGAGAAGATACCAGAATTCCGTAGCTACTAAGGTGCTTTATATTTTCATGTAGCATTATAAAAAACAAATGGCAATATTTTCCTGTAGCAATGCACGTCGCAAACATTGATATACTAAGAAAATCCTAAATAAACAATCAGCGTCTCCAAAATCCAAACGTGTGTACATTTTCCTTTAAAAAAAACGTCAGTCATAATATTTTGCACATGTTGGACGTCACCTTATGTCCTGAATTTAAAATTGCAAACAAACAAATATTATTTTCGAAGGAGTTTGCGAAACCGCCTTAGAATTTCTATGACACATTTTAAGCGCAAATTCGTCATACAAAATAATTTTTAAGGTGATTTTTAAAACAGAATTCAAAAGACAAATTTTTGTCAAAATTTTATGGCAACATTTTGTCAAAACGAAAGTATATCCTTTCAAATGTAAATACAATAGCTTACGTAGAATTCGGTTTAAAGATATCCCAAAAAAACCAAATAGTCGAACTGAGAATTGTCGGTTGATAAAGAGTACAAATCTTTGATATGTGTCATTGTTACTTTGGCTGGGGACTACGTATTTAGGTTTTTTGTATATACTTAAGTTAAATACATAAGTTTCATGTACACAATTAACTACGCAATTCATGTTCATCCTAACAGACACGTGGCGATCGTCGACCTGCCGCGTGTACAGCTGATTGCCACACTGAGTATCACCACTATATATTTATTAGAAAATTTGGTCGAAAACTATGCTCCTTATTTTATTACATAAATAAGATGAGAATACCAAGTGCACTCCTTTAATATCATCACTGATTCACCAGTCACCCTGTATATACAATTTATTCGCATAAGCTTTTTTTTATTTATGGAAAGGAAGACAAACGAGCAGACGGTTCACTTGATGGTAAGTGATCCCGTCGCCCATGGACACACGCAACA
>JAOCPS010420286.1:0-12070 GCA_025505425.1 Graphium colonna | reverse complement strand
CGAACTTACGAATATTCGACCACTGAAGTTTATACTGAATGCAAACATTCATATGAAGCAGATCTATATGTATACTTTAGGCAATTTTATGGCAACATAAAAACTCACCCTATATGCAGCCTACACAACGTAAATAGAACAAAGTCCATGGTAGTAAACGAACTAAGACATAATGTGTACAGAAACAATGTGTTTACATGTTACAATAGTTATAAAATGAAACCAACAAAATATTAAATATTCACAAATACACCTTAAACACAGAAATGAGATCGCACTTACAAAGATAGAGAGAGAGAGAGAGGAGAAACAAGCTTGCAAGCTTTTTACAGAAATACTTTATACGACATGCAGGTAATCTACAATAATAAGATTTTCTTAGAAGTTGTACGCAGCTATCGAATATATAATAAATATATAATCATAATATATATACGTGATGCAAAAATTTAATTGAAGTAGGAGCATAAAATTTGGCACTGTAAAGTTTCATACACAGAACAAAACATTTTCAGAAAGTTAACTAAAATATCGTCTTTACATAAGATAGTGTGTAAATAGTGTTTAACATTGACATGAGACATAAACAAGCATTACGTCAAAGGATTTTTACTCCTTGATTATGCGAATTAACAAGTGTGACTTTTACAACATAGATAGGGTCCGAATTCTGACCACGACTACCGCCTTGACCAGAATTATATATCTAGTTATATGAAATACATGTAATTTTTTTTGTTATAAAATATTATTTCACCTATAGCAAAATTTATTGATCTCCTTTTCTAAAAGAAGCACCATTTACAAATGGAAATCGTTTTTATAAAAACATTCCTTAAACCATGACCAACAGACAGATGGAGGCAGTAAGGAGGTAATGTGGTTAAGATGCCACCAAGCAAAGGGATTAGGCGAAGCGTTGAACTAAATTTATCTAGCAATTCCCATTTATCCCTTAAGTGTTGGTTCTTTAGAGGTCAGAGCGTTTTTTTCCTTAGCAAATGGGTTGCCATTAAATGTATTTGAACATTAAGAACATTAAATTAGGTATTGTTATGTCTATGATAATATTTCAATGTTAACTGAACCAGGTAATAGATTGTTGAAAATAGTTAAAACAAAACTGAAATTTGAGGCACTGGCATAGGCCATACTCCATGTCAAAAAAAATCAAGGAGGATCAAGAGATTTTTTTAGAAACTATTGTATCATACTAAAGAACTTTGAAAATATTTCTATTAGATTTACTTATTTTAGCGTTTTGTAAAGTATTCTTAAAATAAGTTATTATGTCTCTCAATCTAGAAAAAAGGATATAAAAACTTTTAAACGCTGCAATTAAACTTGCAGCGTTCTTTGGTTTCTTTAGTTCAATTAACATTTACTTAATAAGTTTTATAAAACCGTACAATAAATTATTTGGAAAGAGAAGTTTCAGTTAGCGCCGGCGTCTACTAGTATTAGATGTAAACTTGTATTCAATACACTTATTTGTTTAGGGGATGTTTTATAACAAGCCAAAATTAATAAATCTGCTATGAATGAAATATGGAGCAACACAACAAGGTAAAGTTTGTTAATTGCTTATGTAACACAATACACGTAAGACCTAAAACCAGTGTGATACAAAGTATTTATAGTAAAAGACGAATTAACCTTCAATTTCTGCATTACCATTTCGATTTTAATACAAAAACACCATTTTATCGGTATACATTACGTTGTTGTTTTAACCTTAACTAACTCCATCACACATAAATTAATAATCGCATTAGTAAGAAATCTGATTAACATATAGGATGGATTTTGGATTAATTCAATAGAAAAATTATTCCTGGAGTACCTTGATTAATCTTTTTTTTTTTAAACTGGAGTACCTAGTTCAATACTATATACTCATATTCTGCATAAAATTGTCACATAACCTGCTGTTAACCAACGGTTAAATTGAAATAGATAAAAGTGAATCGTAAATAAACGGTGTTTCCCAAAAATTTGCCATCAGCAACGTTAGATACTATTAGGGAAAAAAACAGATAGTTTTTTTGAGATTTCTTCTATGTAAAAGTTCTATTATTTATTTATCAGTTAAGATCGCAGCGTACTTTTTAGTTTACGGCATGATGCTTAAAGGAAAATTTTGTCTACTCTTTAAAGTAAAACTATCAAATATCTTTCAATATTAGTAGTACTACTGTAATTAGCAGTGAACTATAGTAATCATTTGTTAACCCTTTATTTTAAATAAAATTCCTGTGTTTGTTTTTTTTAACCAAAACCTTCAAAACTTTTTAACGGATTTTTGAATTTAAACTATATTGTCTTAATAAATTGTAACATACTCGTCGTTTATATATAAATAATGTTTGTATCGGTTTGGTACACGCGTGCTTTGGCTACACGCGTTTACACATTACAGATTAATAGAGCTACTAAAAAAGACAGAAGAAAGAGCTTGTGTATCTGAAGACGGAAAAGTAGAGTCCCCATTCAAAGATAATTTATTCCATCATGCCTTAAATATGTAGAAAGAGCCTGGGTTGATACAGTTACAACCGAAATAAAAGAGGCCAGTCTGTTATAAAAATAATATTATTCATTCGGCAGTGTTTAAATTGTAAATTTATCTCATTATTTTAAAGTCTAGATCCAGAGTCTAGATCAATGCTTGGTATCTGTATGATGGTACACTTGGGCGTAATTTTGATGACTTATGACGTATGTAAAGATCTTTTTCAAATTATTAATATATAAAAAATCGGTCTGGACCTTAATAAATCTAAATGTCAAGTTTTCTTCTGTGGGAAAATTTGTATTACGGATAAAATTTGGTTTTCCAAAATTTTTATTTTATTTCTCTAGGTTTAAAGAAATGAGTACGAATTGATTTCACCTTTTAGGTGCTCCTCCATTATCTCATTTGAAAGTAAAACTTGGCCAATTTTAAGATTATGCCCAATAATTATTTGTTATACAGCGTCATTTAGCACTTCTCATTAGACATTGTGTCCTTGTTCCTAAATTTATATATTTTCTTCACTCGAACCTAGTTTGGAATTGTACTGGCATTTGAAAGTTGATATAATTCCTAAGACAACTTAAAATTAAATTCTAAATTAATTTTTTAATGAACTGAGCTAGACTCAAGCGACCTATACACTTTGACAAGATAGACATTAGAAAGATTTCAATTAATGCCGGCTTTTCTTACTTCCGCGAATGGTATTACTTTTTGAGCTATAACGTTTTCCACCAACCTAATTAAGAAGTTGGCTGTTTGCCTTAACGAGAGTACTTGGAATTTCAATAATTCAACAACAAATATACGAGTATAGTGGGATATTCTGCTGGTGCGGAAAACTTATAACGTAAAGAATTGTTCCATGCTTTAGAATTTAATATCGACCACGCGCTTTTTTCCGTGTCTCTTGAAAAGACTCTTGCCATTGGCTACAATGTCTCCTATGAAATATATGGGTACATTGCTTGATAACGAAAGCTTACGCGTTGCCGTGGGAATCCGTTTGCGCACCCCATTGTGTGAATCACATATGTATTTGTCCATGTGGTTAATTATGTTAATAATTTACGCATACACGAAAAAGCATACCATTAAAAAGGTAACTGTTTCTCCCGCTACGGCTCTAAGAACGAAGTCTCTCAGGCCCTCTAGCATTTTTCGTGATAATGGCAAGAAACTCGACGGCTTGATCTTAATCCCTAGGAAGAGGTGCTAAGTCCTTGTTTGGGATGCAACTTGCGTAGATTTTTGCTTTCGTCTAAGGGCAACTTGAATTGCAAATATAAATTTGCCAGTGCAGATTACGTAATTGTTCCTCTTACTATAGAGATGAAAGATCCGTGTTGTCCAAGGACCATTAATTTTTTAAAAGCTATTTCATTAAATTATTAATGCAACTTATTTGATTGCATTTATTGAATGCAATTATTTGATTATTGTACGAAGGTTAGTGCTATTGCTTTGTAAATATTATTTTTATCGTGGTATACCATATAATATATTACAATAATTTTATTGCCAATACATGCTGGATATACGTATTATAGCAAAGAATATTGCATAATTTTATCGGTGTTGGCGTATTACACTCGCTTCGTTAGGTGCACTGCGGAATTAAGTCGATTGTACACAAAGCTTGAGTCAATTACACGAGATCTTTCAAAACAAAGTAACAGCTTTATTTGGAATATAGACACAATCTTAAATCTAAACTATTTTAAAAATTACTATTTTCACAGAAAACAGCAAAAGCGACTTCAAACGTCGTAAGAGTGAACGTTCGTGAAATAAATATTCAGTTACTTTGATTTCGAAAAAAAAAATACAATTTGACCTAACTACTGCCTGACTATTAGATATTTTCGTTCGTTTTATATAGCTAGCAGAGAAATTAGGTCACATGCTTACAGAAAATGTGAATTTGTGTTCATTGAATTTAGAACCTCCTCCTTAATTTTTTAAACGGGTGTTTAAAAAAAGTGGTGTGGTTTTAAAAAAGAAGTAAAACAAAAGAAGTAATATTAAAATACTAGTTAATTATAAACTTTGAAGTAAGAAGATTTCATAAGTAGTTTTTATCGATTCCATAATAATGTTTTGATTTAATCATTGAGAAATAATGTTTAAATTTACATCTCAATGATTAGATAGATTATTTAGTTGAGCGCTCTGTGTATAATTGTTTGCTTAATAAAAATTACACACTTTTTCTATAAAAATCCGATAAAAATTTTGAAAAAGGTGATATATAAATGTTGCATGTTTTGATGAATAATAGCATTTTAGGTTATTGTTTATTTTATGCTAGCCGTTACCTGCGGTTTACCTTATCGCTTGTTTGTTTAAATCTTATTTAAAAGAACCCTAAACCTTTTTAAAATGTGAAGGAAACCTAAGTTACTTCTTATATCATTAGCTATCCGTCAGTCGTAATTCCGTTATAATAGATGTAGCCATTTAGTAAAAGATATCACTGATTGTAACTTTAATTTTGACATTACACAAATTTGACATTACAAACAGACATTTAAGTTTTATGTATATGTATAGAATTAATTTCTTGAGATTTTTCAATGATAATCTTTTTCTTCGACAATGAACATTCGACCTGGATAAAATCACATTGAATGAAATAAATCAGAGTAAATCAGGTCAGCAAAAATACTTCTAGTTCTGGTATTTAATTAAAAATGCAATTATTTCACTACAGATGTGTGGCATTGCGGTTAATATTGCGTTTTGCAAAATTATTTCGATACTACAATCACATTAAAAACAATATGTGGACAACTATTCAATAAATTGGTAATAAATATTTAATGAAATAATGTTAATATAAAGGTATATTGTCAAAATATTTGAATTTCAGTTTAATATTAAAGCTAAATCAGATTAAGGATACTATAATCTCAGTTGGCGGTAATAAATGTTTAATTTATGAAGATTTTTAGACCGTGAGTTATGTTTTTTTATTAATTAAGAATCTATCTAGAACGAGTTATATCTCTAACAGGGCACGACTATTATCAATTCATCTAGAACAAGTTATATCTTCAACAGGGCATCTTTTCATTTCCTTTTTCTTAATATCCAATTTACCAGATTGAAGTAATGACCTCACATGGCAAGTAGGGGCAATCAACTTGCCATGTGAGGTCATCTGGCTCTTGCTTCCCAGTAGCACCATTACCACTTCCTGCCAGGGAAAGCACAGAACAGTGGCCGGTAGCACACTTTAAATCATGCAATCTGGAGTCATGATTGCGCCGAATATTAAACAGGTCACACGACTTACTATTCGAATTACCTGCTTTATGTGAAATGTGCATTACACAATCTTAAATCTAAGAAACGTCTTTCAAATATTTTGTTAAAATAATCTATGAAATGAATTAAAGAAACAATGTTATGTAATTGGTTTTTTTTTAACTTTGAACTAAGTATCCAATGTATTACATAATAACATTTTCATATGTAGTTTTGTCGATTCCATAATATGTTCGAATTTAAAATACTTATTTTATGACTGTTTGCTTTTCTATATCATATTTACTTTATAAAAATTACCATACTATAAATAGCAGGGCTAAATAGAACCTCTTGGTGCCCTAAGCAATTCACGTCTGTGATGCCCCCCTTAAATATATAAGTAAACTCATATCAGTCTTTAGAATAATCACATATTTTTTACAATAAGATATGTTGTTTCTTATTGTAAAATTTGTCACAAAAAGTCATTACTTACTTTGCAATATGAATAAAAAAATAAATGGATAAATTTTATTGTATAAAATAAAAACCTTTATTTTATTAAAATGAGACTTGCGATCTTATCGGGCATTAGATTCGCAATAAATAGCTTTTAAGTCTAATCTTTTAAACATATCTGATTATATGTTTAAAAGATGATATATCATCAAGTCTTTCCTGTAACATAGCCGTTCTTTTTTCATCTTTGATTATTATCAATTTCAAAGTAGATCGCTAAACTGTGCAATTTGATATCATCAGGCATAAAAATATGCGCAGGCATGTGTCCACACTGATCCGATTTTTTTTTCTGGAAAGGAAGACAAACGAGCAGACGGTTCACCTGATAGTAAGTGATCCTGTCGATCATGAACATACGCAACACCCGGAGAGTTGCGAGTTCGTTGTGAACCTGGGAAATTGGAAACAATTGGTTTATTGGGTAGGATGGGTCGGGATTAAGGATTTGGAGAGGATAGGGGTCGGAAAGGAAGGTAGACATGGCCATCCGGAACCCTAAAAGTCAGGCATACTTTATTTTAAGCTGACGACATTGTTTTGAATTATATATATATAGCCATCGGATATTTTTTTCACAAATGGAAATTTATCCACTAATATTTTTATGTCTTTCCCCTTTTTCGGATCTCAACAACTAATTTATCAATGACGCTATGAAAAGTTGTGACTTTAAATTGTTCTTTCAGGCTACGATTTACTTCGGGAGTTGGACCATCATTTGGCATTTTCTTCCATCGTCTTTCACGAGTGTTCTTAAAGTCCACATCGGGTAACTATTAGTTGCGCAAGCTTTTTACTTATCAAAATCGTCGTGTAACTTTTCTAAAAAAATCGACAAGCAAACTGTAAAGGTTGGCGCACTTCTCTAGAGTAACGGTAGAATCTTGTAATACCTTGCTGACTTTCCGGAAGGTTTGTAAAATTTCGTCCCGTAGCCAACATTAGCACGAACTCTTATTCCTGTAGTATATCTAACAAATTAGCTGCTTCTCTTCTGGTTTCTTATTTTTGAAGGTCAACCCCAGATATGGCGTCTAGCGTATTTACAATTTGATTATATGTTTTTGAAATAGCAGATGTTGCTTTAGCGTGTGCTCTAATCTCGTCTCAGTCAGTCTATATAACTAGCTAGTCTTGTCGTGGAATCGGGAGGTGAGTCATGACAGAAAGTTGTATGTCAGGGCATTAATAAGGTAAATATATTTTAAATTAAAGTAAAACCGATGAATATTAATTTTAGTTCGATTTAAAAGTGACGGTATGCAGGAATGACAAGTGACATCAGGACTTCGTCAAATTGTATCGTTATGTGGACCAAAAACACTCTTGACTGTGCCCGCTCCATCAACACGATATCAAGCTTGTTCGTCAGTATTGCCTTGTTCGTGATTATGAGCCGGTCCTAACAGAGCCTGGCGCTCGTTAAAGCTTTCGGAAAATACTTGTAATCCGCAATCTTCCTTCCGTGAGACCGTATAATGGGCGAGTTTTTAATAGAGAATTCTGAACACTAGGGTGTGTCTGTGCATATACTTAGTTTAAGAAAACGCCGGATCAACCGGAATTGACATGCCAAAGCGACTCCCTAAGATGGCGACAGGCTTGACAAATATCAACAGTGCCGACCTTCAGGATGTATCTCCTGTAATTATTGGTGTTAATAACCTGATCTTGTATTGCACAGGCAAAATCCTCGGTTTCCCCAAAGAGGTCACCGAAAAGCCAGTTCAGAGAGATGGTGGAGTCTACGAAGGGTTTGTCAAGAGCCTTGTGGGACTGCCCATGGAAATCTTTCTCTTACCATGTTGTCTCTAAGACGCTTTGTATTGCTGAGTTCTGCCATTACTCGTTGGCTTAGTTGGCTTAGAGAGATCAGTCCTTTGTCACTCTGAATGATGTCTGCGTAAAATGCCTTATTCGATTTCGTCATGAAGAAGATTTGGAGACCGTCCACTTCGCGATTATGCACAGCGAGGGCGCTTAAAAAGCTCCTTCCATCAAGTTTCCGGGGCAAATATAGTCTTATCACTGACGACCTCGGATGATGTATCGTGTAAGACGTCAAAATAGTGCGGACTTTTCTGTCTAGGGCGTTTAGCTCGGTTTAAGTCCATCTGAGTATGCCAAACGTATGTATATACGAGGACGGTCATAATCCAACCGTTCTCCAGACGTGCTTTATTTACACCTGACAAAAAGTTGTTTAACACCTTTGTCAAGCATCCAAAATTAACGTTAACTGATTATTTTTCGCCGAATTTATCGATTCCTACGTTCTGTGACATAACCAGATACTGGTATTTTTAGCCACGGAGAGGGTTCTTATGTCAGTAAACAGGCATTAAAATATCAATGTCCTTGGTGTGTGTGATTTTACCTCTTTTTACGTGGAGAACCACACATTTATCCGTCCCCAACTCTATTCCGATAGGAGTGCTAAAATTACTAATGATTTTTGACATTTCTATCAAATGAGAGCAATTGGAAGCGAATACCTTGAGGTCATCCATATAGAAAAGGTGGGTCACCTTTATCCCTCCTCTATGAAGCTGAAATCCTCTTCCTGATCCTTCCAGCAGTGTGTTGAGGGAGTTCAAGATGAGGCAACACCAAAGTGGGCTGAAACAATCGCCGTGGAAGATTCTTCTACATATCCTTATACAATCTTCTGAAGCCGCCATCCGCCCACCCAGATGACAAAGGATTGTACTCCATTGTCCTATTCATTGCCCGAGGAAGTCTCTTACCGCACTATTGATCTTGTGTAGCTCGAGGATCCTCATTAGCCATAAATGGTGCACCGAGTCGAACGCCTTTTTATAGTCATCCAGGTGGCAGAGAAGCTCCGAGGGTTGCGTTAGACCACTTTGCTAATAACCGCGTTAATGGGAAGTGATTCCTTGTTCCTACGACCTCCACCCTAATACTCACTCCGAGCGTGAGAAATGACCCAATTGGTTTTTAAACGCCGGGAGATTTTCGCAATCAGAATGGGTGTCAATGTCTTAAAATGGTTTTTAGGCACGTGATGGGACGGTATTTACTTAGGTAAGTGGTGATCTATTCTTTAGGAATCAAATGAGAGATCCCAATAGTGAAGAAGCTCGGGAAAGAATTTTGATCAAAGGCTCGCCATGAATCCCCATAACCAGAAGTGATTCAGCCCATCAAGGCCGGATTTTTCCAGTTCGAAGACCTGCGGACCACATCAACTACGTTGTCAGCTGTTATGGCGACAGAATCCATATGTGCAATAGCTGCACACTCACTCATCACGACATTTGTCCAAGTGCCCTCGTTCTGGTGAACGGGCTCTGACCACAGGCGGCACCAGAAAGCAACGGTGTCAGCTTGGTTAGGTCCTTAGCCCTTTCCACATTTCCCTGCCGCTCTAAGGATTTATACAGCCTCTTCTGATCACTCTGAAAAAGACGGTTCTGGTTGAATCGCTTTGACCTCTCGGTATTCCGCCGGATTCGCTTTCTCCAAGCTCGCTCCGTCAGTATCTCGTCTATGTCTGGCTAGGACAATCTGATGTTGATCCCGGCAAACGCTATACTAACGGTGCGAGTGTGAGGAGCCTGCTGATGAGAGCCCTTGCCTTTGCGATACTATCCATAGTCCTTTTTGTCCACTCCTTTTATTATACGGTATATTATTATTATTATTACAAGTGGCAGTAATCCTAAAGAAAATCATTCTGACGAGTTTCATATTCCTCAATTGTACCTCGAAATACAAGATTTTTTTTGCTAATGTACAAGTACTAGACGTAACTCGTTGTAACACATGCTTGGAATAAACATTCTCTTCATGAATATGCTTGTCTAAACTTTAGGGCAAACTTCAGCTTTACCTGCGACTTGATTGAAAATCAGAAGTTACTTGAATTGTAACATTTTCTCCGCTACCTTTGACTCACATTTAGGTAGACGAAAAAAAATGTAATTTTTTGTCTTACTTTCTGATCCAGCAATTTTTTTTTAGTCCCTTCTGCGCATTTTATTTTCTGTGCGCCGCTCATTTGCAAACGTTTCATGAATAAATCTGAAAAAAATACAAATTAGTTGATAAAAGAAGACATTTACTACGAAACAGAAAGCTTAAAAATAAGGCCAGTTCAGGGTTACAAGAACAGTTATTAAATTAAGATAAAAATACGGAATGATTCCTTTAGTCCCTATATAGAAATCATTACCGGTATAGGGTCGATATACGTCCAAAAAGAAAATCTGTTCGTGCCTCTCATGATGATAAAAATAGTACCGCAGATCGAGACAATTTGGACCAACGACATACCCTTAAACGAAAGTGTTCAATCTTGTTCGATTGAAGATTTGGAGGACAATGAACACCAACAGAAGCCGTTGCCATCTTCCAACGCATCTGTGTCTTCGACTGGTCAGTCTTCTGGTAAGGAGGAAGTGGAACAATAGGTGCGCCCGAGTATTTCAGGTTGGTTTCCTGTTGATAATAATATTTTACCCATAGAAGAATATGCCGACAATTGGAAGCTTTTGGTACAGGATGTTGACTGCAATAATCCGTATATTTTATGTAAGTTATTTATGACAGACGAAATTTTATCCCTTATGGTGACAGAAACAAATAAATATGCCCATGAGAAAAATGCAGGTGTTCATATAACTAGGCGTTACCGCAAACCATGGACTGATTTGACTATTGCTGAAATAAGGCAGTTTCTTGGTATAATTTTAATAATGGGCATTGTAAAACTACCAGAAATCTGTCTTTATTGGTCCAAAAACCCAATTTATAAAAATACTGCTATAAAAAAAACTATGCCTCGTGACCGTTTTTTTGGATCTACCGAAATATTGGCATTTTTTTGAAGCACCAGTCACTGAATCGATTGCATAAAATACGCCAAATACTCACCCTTATGGTAACGACTTTCAAATCCACTGTAGAACCTGGAAAAGAAGTTGTAATAGATGAAAGCATGGTACCTTGGAGAGGCTGGCTTATTTTTCGCCAGTACATTCCAAATAAAACCCATAAATATGGAATAAAGAATTATAAGCTCTGTATGCCTAATGCTTACACATATAATCTGGAAATACTGGACGAGTTGTTGACGGTTCAGGTCAAGGTCACCCTCAACAAGTTACTATGAAACTAATGGATGGACTAACAGATAAAGGTCGCATTCTTTTCAGTGATAATTTTTACACAAGCGTACCACTAGCAGAAACTCTAATGGAAAAGAAGACTTTTTTATGTGGGACAGTCCGACAAAACCACAAACATCTACCAAATCAAGCGGTAAAATCTAAACAGAGAAAGGGTCAAGTGTTGGCTCTGAAGAATAGAAACGGCGTCAAATATATAAAATGGACCGACAAACGTACAATTCATATGCTTTCGACCTGCAATAATCATACAGGAGCTCTTGTGCCAAAGCCGCATCGCTGGAAGCCAAATGCTGTTATGGAGAAACCGGACTCTGTTTTGGATTATAATAATGCGAAAAAGGAGGTGGACGTATCAGATCAGATGGCTTCGTACCATAAAATCCTTAGAAAAACAATAAAGTGGTACCGCAAACTTATCATGGAGATTGTTTGCGGTACAATGTTAGCAAATGCTTGGGTTATTCACCAGAAATTTGGAGAGGGAAAGAAACTAAGTATTTTAGAATTCCGGGAACAAATTATAAGAGAGATGATTAGCAAGTCTTGCACTGATAATCAACCCGCTGACGCTGCAGGGGAAGGTGAGCCGATTGTTCAACGGAAGCCAAAACATAAGTTAGAG
>JAOCPS010420069.1:0-12072 GCA_025505425.1 Graphium colonna | reverse complement strand
CGTACTGGGAGTTTGTATTCCGTTTTTCGTCGCTCCTTATCGTTTCGCTTGTATTGTTTCCTTTTCAACATTCTACTTACATCTATTTTCTATTAAAATAGCACCAGCCGATACCAATTTGCAATTGTAATATGCTGAAAGAGATAGGATATTTTCCCGCATGCTAAATATTTCTGATTGCGTCAAAGATATTAATTCAAAATCATTTGATGCATTGTTATGAGACTTTGAAACTGTTGATTCGTTGAGTGATAATTTTTAAAATGTGCTGGATAAAATAGCTTCTTTAGAATTGAAGACAAATCCTAGTTTCGTTGTTGACTATCAACTGCTTTCCTCGTAAGAAAATCTATTAGGCTATGTGAAACGAGCTGCCAAGAAATTGCAATACTTTCAAAGTGTTCATGTCGGACCCGCATGTCAACCTAAACTTCCGAAATTGCCTCCGATGGAGATACCCAAGTTCGATGGCGACATAAAAAATTGGCCTTTGGTCATTGCAAGTTTCCAAAACGTCATACACAATAATGTGTCGTTGTCGGATCCGGAGAAGCTTTATTATTTATTAGGCAATTTAATTTGGTAATAAGGCAATTATTTGATTTTAAGTCCATTACTTCCGCAACCCCTAATAGTTTAGAATCTTTCTTACACAAATTAGCTTCGTCAGTAGCCCCTTTAAAAAGACATAAAATTCCATGACCTCTCCGATTTAATTTTCTTGCATATCGCTCTTAAAAACCTAAATACCGATACGGCGCGTGCATTTGAGTCCAACCACTGTAATAGTTAGAGTTGTAAAATCCCAACATTTTCAAGCCTGGTTTCTTTTATTCGGACATATTAAGGTTATGGAACCTCATCCTGTGCAAAAGTTGTTAACATTAACAGAAAATTATTTGATCGTAAACCATTGACCATACACGCTTCTACTAGTTCCAAGTCGTCCGCATGTACTTTGTGCAATTATAATCACGACGGTATTTAATAACTACAAACCAAATGAACGTTTTAAATTCATCAAGTCGAAAAATTTATGCATAAATTATTTAAGTTCTGGTCATCGTGTTTCCGCTTGTGTCTCAACATCTACATGTAAAAAATATAACTCTAAACATCATGCTTTATTATGCTTTGGATCGAACCCGCTGCCGTGAGAAGGGCCAGACGCCCGCACCACTGAGCCCAAAATCTCCGGCCGCTAGATCGGCTCGTGCCGACGAGTCGAGTGATGACGTCACGCGTTGTGCGCTAGCGGATGGTAAGAGATTTAGGACTTTTACTCGAGTACTACCTCGCGAGCTAGCGACGGACGTAACGTGGTGGCTTTGCCTTTCAAGATTGACGTCAACTGTCTCGGTAACTCGCGTCAGGCAAGTGAACGATGATTTTATTGCTTAGAGAGAAAGATGCAGGCTTCTCCACAATTAAAGATTGCATATGATAATGTAATCCGTGAATACTTAAAGAAGAATTATGTTTCGCCTATGATTTGTAAACCATCACAAATTTAGTAATTTATTCTGCATCACGGTGTGATCTGAGGAGATAAGATCTCAACGAAGTTACGTGTAGTTTTCGATGGTAGTTGTAAAACTAGCACTGGGTTTTTCCTTAATGACCTATTATATAGAGGTCAAAATCTTCAAGGCAGTTTGTTTAACATAATTAATAGTTTTTGTTTATTTCCGATAGCTCTTTCCGCTGTTATTCGTCAGATGTTTCTGAGCATTGGCGAATCTGACAGGCAGGGTTTTCAGCGCATGTTTTTCCCCGCTACAACCTTTACAAGTTTATGAATTTAATTGTGTAGTATTCGGTCTTAAATCTAGCCCGTTTCATGCGCTGTTCACTATTAAGCAGGTAGCGGTCAACGAAGGCGCTTCGTTCCCTCAGGCTAGGGAAGTCATTGATACTGGTCTATATATGGATGACTTCGTTTACTCGATCCCATCTGAAGAGCTGGGCATTTCTACCGCTTCGGAGTTGATAGGTCTCATGAAAGCGGGTCAATTTGAATCGGTCAAATGGACTAGTAATTCGCAAATGGTTCTAGATTCCATTCCTCCATCGCACCGTCTTTCGGAGGTGAAGGAATTTGACGGGTCAGAACAACATAAAGTACTCGGCTTGTGTTGGTCCTTCACGTCCGATTATTTCACTATTAAAATTAATAATCCCATAAAACCCTGTACTAAACGTTCGATATTTTCGTGTGTAGCTAAAATATGGGACGTCATGGGATTTGTCGCACCTGTCGTCTGGTACGTAAAAATAATTATAAAGCAGCCTTGGTGATGTAACTGTGATTAGGATGGCACTCAGCCTGAAAACATAGTAAAAATATGGACACGTTTAAGAGAGAAACTTCCTTTTTTAGTTAATATGAAAATTCCCCGTCACTTAGGTATTTTTAGTGATAGCGTTGTTACTAGTATAGCATTCGCAGACGCCAGCGAGAAGGCGTACGGGGGATAATTTATTTTCATGTTCAAAAGTCCCAATACTTTAATATAATCAATTTAATAACAGCTAAATCGATGGTTTCTTCCTAAAAGTGTTGTTTCACTCGCACGTCTTGAACTCTGTGCTATTCTTTTATTAACTCAACTTATTAAAAAAGGTGGTAGACGCATGTCTAAGTCGCGTGATTTTTCGTAACATATTCGCATTTTCTGACTCGACTGTCGCTGTCTGTTGGGTACATTCCTCGCCTCACTGATGGCATACCTTTGTAGCCAACAGAGTTTCAAAAATACAAAATAATTTATCCCTGCATAATTTATACCATATTTCGGACGGACAATCCCGTCGACTGTCTGTCTTGTGGACTCACTCCATCTCACTTAATAAACCATCCTCTTTGATTTAGCGGCCCCCTTTGGGGGCATTTAGACGGCTCACAGTGACCTATCGTTCCGTTTAACCCGTCCTCTGTGCCCGAGATGCCCGAAGAAAGAAAACACACCCTTCGCCCTTCGCCCTTCGCATGTCGCTCTTACGCCAGAGATACTGGATACTCTCTACGCGTGATTTAATTAGGAATAGGGTCCGTAAATGCATTCCGTGTTTCCACGTAAGACCTAAGCCAACCATTCCGGAGATGGCTGATCATCTTCCTTATCGTGTGGTTCAACCCGCTTAACCTTTCGTTCACACAAGCACTGATTATGCTGGACCATTCAAGGTCATTCTGACCCATGGCCGAGCTGTTTGTTCCACCAAGGCTTAGGTGTGCTTATTCATTTGTATGACTACGCGTGCTTACTTATAAAATTAGCTGGTGACTTGAGCACCGATAGATTTATAAAGGCTTTTAAACGATTCCTTTCGAGACGTGGCTCGGTAGGTAGAATTTATTCGGATAACGGAACCAATTACATAAGTGCCAAATGCAAACTTTCAGAACTTCACGAATTTCTTTGTTCGAAGTATCATAATACGGATTTCGGTCATATGTTAGCTGAAAATCGAATTGAATGGTCTCGTAATGTCCCGACAGCTAGTCATTTCGGTGGGAATTGGGAGACTAACATAAAGGGGTTAAAGTCACACATATATGGTCATAGGTGACACCACTCTTTTGTTTGAAGAGTTAAGCACTGTGTTTGCTCAAATTGAATCGGTAATGAATACTCGTCCTTTATGCTCTACGCTCTCTAGTGACTCTTCGGAACCCCTTGCTTTGACTCTGGCGCATTTTCTAAATCTCTTACCTTTAAAGTATTTGCCAGCGGAAGAAATAGATGAAAGCCCTACTACTGTCGGTAGGCACGATTTATTAGATAAATTAATTCAATCGTTCTGGAAGCGCTGGAGGAGGGATTACCTCCTTTCTTTGCAATCGTGTCGTAAGTGGAACACGCCGGCGGATCCAGTCGTTGTGAGTTCGGTCGTAGTTAACTGATAATGCGCCTCCGCTACATTGGCCTTTAGGTGTCATAAAGGAAGTTTTTCCCGAATCTATAGGAGTTACTCGCATCGCCCAGTTTAGGACTACGACTGGATCATATTTGCGTCCCGTAGTTCGTCTTTGTTTGTTACCCAAACAGTAGAGCGCTTAAATTACATCTTTTCATTAATCTTATTTATTAGACATATTAGTAATTTAGGTACTTAGTTAGTAGTTAGATATCGCGTTATTTTCATCAACCGTTATGTCATCAATCGCGTTATTTATATCAGGTGGTAGAGCATAACATCTTTTCACAGCTTTTGCTGCACTTTTACAGCTATGCTCGTCCGGGAAAGTACCACCGCCCTTTATAAAGTTGGCATAAAATAAAGTATGCATGACTTTTGGGGATGCCGGATGGCCATTTCTACCCTTTTCTTTTCCCACTTCTATACCTTCCAAATCCTTAATCCCGACCCATCATATCCAATAATCCATTGTATACAATTTTCCAGGTTGACAACGCACTCGCAACTTAATTGCGTATAACCATGGGCGACGGGATCACTTACAATCAGGTGAACCGATTGCTTGTTTGTCTTCCTTTTCATAAAAAAAATCAATCGTCTAATTTTGAAGGCGTTCCTTCAAGCGCGGGGGAATGGTTACGCTGAGTTAGTCTGTATGAATCCATAGATCGATTTTATTGGTAATGGCTACGCTGCGTTGCTGTTGAGACGTCGCCCCACAAATTTCGTTTAAAGAAGCGTAAAAGGGGTGCTTAAGTTCGTGCTGGAGGTATCCAGAGAAGCAGGAGAAAACCGGCGAAGGAATAAAGGTACTGTGCTTCCCTCCTTTTACCAGAACTGTCTCTAATCTCGTTTTTTCCGCACTTTTGCACGTGTTCCCTCGAGCAACAACCAATCCTTCAAAATTAGAATTGTGTACGTCTCATCCGCTTAAACAGTGGTCATTGACGAGGCAGACCTTAAAAAAGACGTCCTTGACATATCGTCAATGACCATTATAACTCACAATAGGTTCATGGCACATTAGTATTGAGGACACATTGTGTCCTTACGGTTAAGTGGTTATTTATGACCTCTCACTCCCCTCGTTGCGTTAAAACCAATATGACGTATTATATGCCTGGTTAGGCTAGGGCTGGCAGTAACATGTCTGACCGGGTTCCCGCCTTGTCGTAGCGGGGGGCATAGTAGCCGCGCGGTAGTGCAACCTGCGGCAAAGCTAAGAGGAACCCGATCGGTGACGAACGGTAGGCCGAGTGGGCCGCTCGAGGTGGGCTCGTGGAGTCCATCTTCAAGCATTTTGGAGAGTTGCGGGATCAGGTGTATAGTGGATGCGTCTGCCTCGCCCTTGGCCCGTCCAGGACGGGCCAGGTGGCCCTGAACTTTCGGCTACTGTCTCTTGGCCTCTGCAACCAAGCGGGAATCGCGGGGGAAGAAGAGTGTCGGTAGATCTTAGGCCGCGCTTTCTATTCCCCGCGACTTGGCAGGGCCTCCACCGCCTACGAATGCGACGTGGAGGGCCCGCGGGGAGTGGATTTCTGCCTTATGCGACCGAATCCAGGTGAGCGGTGGAGCCCTGTACCGTATCCGCCGTGGAGGCTTGTTGCCCGTTGGCACTTGCTCTCATGGCTCCCAAGGCCTCGGGCGCTTACTTGGAGGAGTTTGTCGCCCATAACAGCGAGGCCAAGTAGTAAGGTGCACTCGTTGTTCCGGTGCGCTTTACCTGCGAGGAGGGGGGTTGCCCGCGAGGAGGAGCTGCTTAGGCGGCCAGTGCTGGTGGGGTTGCGAAAGTGTGCGAAAGCGTTCACGTGGCCCTGCGTATATGCGTCGAAGCAGAACAACGTGGAGGTTTTAGTCGGTGAGAGACCGACATAACACGTTTTGTCCCCGCAGGACGGGTATGCGTTGTCTGTATTTCCTCCACGTAAAAAAAGGTCTGGCAGTAAAGGAAAACATTGTACGAAAACCTGAATATCTAAAGAATAATGTTTCTTAGATGTGTGAAATGGAGCCGCGTGGTGAACTATGCCCTATACTCTCTATTTATACGTGGCATTTGCTCAGTAGTGAGATAATTTAAAAAAGGGTGGTTTAGGGATAAACTACAAACTCTTATAGTTATGTGCGTCTGTCTGTCTGGGCTCGGTATCCGCCGTTTCAGCCAGTCACGAAAATTGGTGGAGAGATGCATATTGAAGATCCAAAGTTTGGTGTCTAAAATCATGGAAAAACATTTCTTTTTCATCCCCCCATACAATGAAAAGTGATTTCATAAAAAAGTTCGACTTACCCCATCGTGTGCGATATCGTTGGATAGGTTTCTTGAATTTCAATAAAAACTGCCTTGTAACCATGTAGATCAAACCCCCTAGTGTCTAGATATCCTAATTAAATTTAAAGCTCCCCTCCCACTTTTAAAATATTATTACAATAATTCTGAAAAATTGTGCTATATAGTCTAAGTACTTTCAACGAAAACTATAGTGGACTCGTTATTATACATAGTTATATTTATACAACTCGACTAACTTATGTACTTACGTGTTACGTAAGTACATAAGTTAGTCGAGTTGTGTTAGTGAAATGTATGGATTGGTGTGGACAGGTATATATTGGTTGTGTTAGTGAAATGTATGGAGCCAAACGCAAATTGAGATTTGTCAATTGGTTTTCGTACGATGTTTTCCTTTACTGCCAGGCCTTTTTTAGGCGGAGGAAATGCTGTTCAATTATCTAGTAAATTAAAAATTAATTACAAAAAAAATAAAAAAAATCGTAATACTTTTTACAGTTAGCTTAATATGAAAAAAAAAAAATAAAAACAACTGAACCAATTTTTATAACAAAATTAGGGGACCAATCAATAGTTAATGTTTTCTAATAAAAAAATAATCACATTTCAATTTTTAAATGATGGAGTTCAGAGTTCAAGGACATTAGAAAGTCAAGTTAAAAAACAGATTATCGGGGATTACTGTATCCTTGTATTATAGGTATGTGGGCACGTACGAGCTGCAACTTTAGAGAATGGGACACGCTTGTCCAAGGACTAATTCATGCGACGATGGCACAAATATCACACAGTGTATTTGATTTCATATACATGCGAAATATGTTTTAGAAATAAAAATCCGATATCTACATCCATCCATGTATTTAAAAACTGTATGTACAGTACATTAACCTAAATCTAGTATTGATTATTTTAGACGATTGTACCACATTTTACAATGATTATATGACTATCATTATGCCTAGTTACAATAAATCAGATACTGAACGTAAAATTAATTGGAAAACCTATTGAAACATAATTAAATAAAAATAATGATATATTTTTAGTGGTGTAGATATATAGTAATATATTTTCATTCAGATGTTAAAGCACATAGACCACAATCCTGAAATTGTCAATAATACAAGCATGATTATAAAATCTTTATGAAAAAATATTTTATTTTTAATACTTAAGCACGCAAATTGGATCTTATACCTATTATTTCAGTAACAAAACTATATGTACAAATCTATGAAGTATAATTTCTCTAAAGACATTTATTACACTTAATTATGAATTGTCCTTAATTTGTGATAGTGTTTCATATTGGTTAATGTGTATCCGTAAACATTAGAGTATTAAATTTTTCCTTTTCATCAAAAACAATAACATATGAAATTATTAGCATTTTTGTGTGAAAAATGTTTAAACATTTTTAATGAGAAATAAGGATTTGATTAATTGTTAAATTCATAAAGTTTTACAAAGGTCAAATCAAGTATTTTTACATGTACAAATATTGTTCAAACAACTTTCAAAACTTATAAGGATGTTTGTCTAAAATCATAATAGACGATCTCAAATATAAATTATGTAGTGGATGATAGGAAAATAAAAATTAAAAACTAAAAAACTGTGGTTATCTCCTTTTGCTTAGACACTTTTACTTAGGATATTCTCAAATAATTGCTGCACGGAAACAAGATCTTATCTTCTGTTAAAATTTTATAATAACACAGAAAAAAAATAAGAATAAATATAAATACTACAATTATGTTAAAATATGTATAAACATTTAGCATACCAACGGCACATTTAATCATGCCATTAATGGCATATTTTATTATGCATACAACAATATAAGCTATGCCATGTAAACTTTAAATTAAATATATTGCAGAAGAATTATTTATTGCCATTGATTTTTTATAATTATTACAGATCATTAATTAATGACAGAAGTTTTCATTTATTAAAAAGACGATTGGATTTGGAATATTGACATGATTGGTAAATTAAAATGACTTAAAATACATTATACCTCCTTAAAAACATTTGATTTAATACATTATTTAAATACATGTGAAAAAGAAAACCGATAGTATGAGCATTACACGAGTTAAGAATTATATGTGTACACAGAATAAAGGAACATAATACTAAAACACACATATATATATATCATATAATGGTTCCAATAAGGAATTGATATATCCATAATAGTAACGTACAATGAGGTGGTAAGTACTATGATATACTCAAGTAAGCATATTATTTTGCCAAATACAGCCAATAAGGCTACTGGTACTGCTTCTGTTGTAGATGTTTCATCAAGGATCCCTGTTGCTGCTGTAACACCAACAAATATACCCAAGTATATAAATAGTAAGTTTTTTCATACTCAAGGTACTCATAAATACCTTCAAGTAATAAATGAGACCGTTTATTACTTGATTTAGTCATTAGTGGTTAACCATATATTTTAAAAGGTTTCTGTAAGCCCAGTACTTATAAAGGTTCTCTATATGGTAGCTTATTTAGTTGTCATCGTAAATGCTGCATGAGAGTGGCTGCTGCATGGCAGGATCTTTATCCACTTACTTATGAATAGTATAAGTTTCAATAAAACAGTACAGCTATCATATCCAAAGACCTTAAAGCTTTAATAAGGCAGCTGGTACTGCTGTTATACTTATCTAAGCATTTAATTTAGCCAAATAGCCTCAGTATGGGGGTTGGTACTGCTGCCGCTGTAGATGCTGTACGAGGGGTCCCTGCTGCTGCTGGTGCATGGCGAGCATCTGCTGGCGCATGCGCAGCTGCGGCGCCAGCTGCTGCTGGTACTGCGCGCCCTGCTGGGGCTGCATGCCGCGCGGGTACGGCGGAGCGGGACCGCCCATCGCGCCCATCGTCACGTTCGGCGCCTATTTAGTAAGTATTGATTAATATGTGTATCAATGTTTCATCCCATTTGGACACGTCTTTCGTGAAGTTATTAAAGAATATTTATTTAATAATAATAAAAAATAAGGTACTAAATATTAATTTTGTTCTGTTTTTCGTCATATTGCTGTGTGGGAAACTGATTCGTCAAACTAAGCTTATGGTTTCTAACTATAAGCTTAGTTCTCACATTAAACAGTTGAACAATTACTAATTACTATCTTTATGTGAAGGGTTAATAATATCAGTAATTTAGTTAGGATTGATCGATTATGTGGGTTTTTAATTGAGTGTAAAAGTATGAATGAGTGAGTGTATTGTACAATTTACTTACCTGCATGTACTGTGGTCGAGCATTTTGTCTTTGTTGTGCGAGGAATGCTTCTTGACTTGCCCTACCACTCATCATATTCTGAGAAAAAAAAAAAGAATTGTTACTTATATGTTTGCTTTTTACTATTATTTGAAAGTTATGGGTAGGATTTTGCAACATTCTCATTTTATTGCTAATATAATAATATAATGGTTATCTAAGATCATTCATCATATGTCTATTTTTCCTGTGTCAATTTTCTTTTCCTTCATACATAATACATAATACACTCAGAATATTTGTTTACACTGCTTACACAGATTTTGTCACAATACCTGTTGGAATGATTGTTGTCCAGGGAATCCGCCCATAGTGTTACCCCCCTGCGGGCCCATCGACGAAGCCTGGCTGTTCATGGATGGCATGCCACCGCTCTGGCCCATCTGACCCATCTGGCCTATCGCCTGCCCCATCTGACCCATGCCTTGGCCCATCTGGCCCATGCCCTGTGGCATTTGACCTCCTTGACCAACGCCCTGACTCATCTGACCCACGTTTTGAGCGATCGAACTCACTTGCTGACCCATCTGGTTCACTTGCTGGCCCATTTGGTTCACGTTTTGAGCCATGCCCTGAAAGTTATTCATAATTATGAGTTTATTTTATTACAAACAAACTATAAAAACACGAAGAATTTCTTCAAATTATAAAGGTTAGACGTACTTGATTCATCATCTGCTGTTGGCCGCCTTGCATCATCTGCTGACCATATCCACCATATCCTTGCTGCATACCGCCATACTGTCCTCCGAACATCTGACCGCCCATGCCGGGCATCTGCCCTGAGCCCATCTGGCTGCCGTTCATCTGGCCCTGACCCATCTGGCTCTGGCCCATTTGACCAGCCCCCATCTGCCCTGGGCCCATCTGAACGCCACCAATTTGGCCCATCGGACCCATGTTGCCCATCGCGTTCATGGGGTTCATTTGGCTGTGGGAGAAAGTTAAAAAAAAAAACAAAATTAAATAACCTATACCTTAATAAAGCTGATCAACTTGTTTGAATGCTTTAGCTCTATTATACTTGTTTACGGCCATATCAAGTTTGAGTGAATTTCTTATTTGTACTTCTAAAGGAAGTTAGGGAAGCTCATATTTAAAGCATAACTATTCTGTATGTCTTGTATGTCAGTTTACAGCTTTTAAATAGCTGGGTCAATTTTAATGAAGTTCAATATATGATTCAATCCATCTAAGACCTCAAGTTATTTAAAGTTAGAATAATTTACTCCTCTGAAATAAATGCAAAGTGATTATACTGTGGAAAAGTGTATTATATAAAAATAAATGTACTCACTTTGGCTGCATTTGACTCATTTGGTTCGGCTGCATCTGACGCATGCCTTGTCTTGGGAACGGGCCTCTGGCAATTGGGGCAGCACCCGGATATCCGCCACTCTGCTGTGAAATAATAAAATTCATTATTCGACTTCAAATGTCTATTCAAAACCCATTCTCCAGCATCAAGAAGAGTTCGCCGACTTGTAGGCTCCATCAGTATTTACTAGTTAACTGCCTTTGCAATCTAGCTGTATAGACCCTTACATTGCAGTTAGAGTAATATGAGCTAATTACTCGATTTCCTTAAATTTGAATAGCTCATTTGGCAGATGGCTAATAAGAGTAAATGAACTAAGAGTGCATCTGTGTCTGCGTGTGTCTATACGTGTATAACTCTTGTGAAGTTGGTCGATCCCTAAAAGTATTGGCCAAAAATACTTCAATTCTTACCTGCATTTGAGTCATCTGATTGAAAGGGTGCCGTTGCCTCAACATGTTGCTGAGGGCCTGTTTGCATTGAGTTGTAGAGGCTTGCGTCACGCCACGCGGGCTGACACCGGCCGCTTGAAAATTATATTTTACTCATAAAAGAGGTATATTTTAGGAGTATACTCATGTATTATCATTTTATGGACAAAACTAAAGCTTAATTACATTGTATTGTAAGCATTTGTGTTATCGAACTATGTATAAGTAGAATAGCGGTAAACTCTGTAAAAATTATTTCTGTCAAAGTATAATCGGATAGTTGGATAGTCCAGATTATTTTACGCTGTATAAAGAGTTGTGAGAAGATATTTGTTAACTACACTCAATGTATTAAAGCTTGTATAGATTCATAATCTTGAAAAGCATGAGATGGGGCAAATAAAATTTTGACAGCAGATATCTGTCTCATTAGGGTATGGGATTAAACGAAAAAAATGGACTTGGTTTTATACACACATTTTACATTGTAGGTAATAAGTGCGCAGTACTAATGTACTGCGCGTTTGTAAATGATGCGTTGCATATGCGTACCAGGCGGGTTGTAGTAGGTGGGCGCGGGCCCTGGCGCGGGGAACCACTGCTGCTGCGCTTGCATGAACTGCGGCTGCGCGGGCGCCGCCAGCCCCGGCCCCGCGCCGCCCACGCCGCCCACGCCGCCCACCAGCGCTAGCCGGGGGAAGTACCGCTCTCCTAACATTTCCACAGCTTTTGATGCACTTCTACGGCCGCTTTCGCCCGGTGAAGTACCGCCCACCTAAAATCGGCATAAAATAAAGCATGCGTG
>JAOCPS010419959.1:0-12073 GCA_025505425.1 Graphium colonna | reverse complement strand
GACGTATTTATAGTTTTTAAAAAATAAAACAGAGGAACAATATGCATATTCAAGATATATAATCTTTTCTGGACCACCCTAAGGTAGACTGGTAGAAAATGCCATTGGCATTAAGTCCGCCATTGTACAGTGCATGTGCAAGAAGTTTTAATAATAAATAGTTGTACCCTTTGTAAGTTTTTAGAATTTTTGTGTATCAGTGGAGCTGTTAGCAAGCACCACAATATTTAATAAATAGAATAGGAATAAACCGGAAAATTAATTAAGATAAAAGTAGTTAATACGACGAAATAACATTTAGATCGTGGGGTTCCGTACCCGAAGGATAACCAACAGGGGTCCCGTTATTACAAGACCGTCTGTCTGTCTGTATGTATCACATGATCCGTAATAAGTAAACAATAGAAATTTCACTAAATGTGTATTTGTGTTGCTCAAACAAAATAAATAATAAAAATTGTGCGGTCGGGAGACGCCCGGCAAGAAGTTCCTTACATTTATAAAAAACTTAATTGAATAAAATATTTACATATGATCTATCTAACACAAAAATACAAATAAATACGTTTTCATTTCTTTATATGATAAAAAGAGTCAGGGACAGATAAAGACAGTTGCGCCGGCTGCGCGCTCACTTGCTCGTGTATATGAATGTGCTATGAATTTCGTTACGTGACGATTTCTACTAAATCGCACTGCCCATAAGCCGTGTTAAGAAATTTCGTTCAAAATAATAACTAAAATTAAAAATCCCAATCAAAATGTTAGTTTTGATTTGGATGAATGCATGAAACCAAAGCCCCATGCATAAAACTGAAAAAGTTGAACGGAATTCTTCGTATGCGAATCCGAGACGAACTCGACCTGTTCCACTTTGTTCTTGTAATTTTAAAGGTAAGACATTGAAAGCAGAAAATAGGCAGAAAAAGCTAATACTAGATATCACGTATAAACTATATCAGAAGAAAACCGATAAAAACTCTTTAAAATTGTCCAACAATAGATTTAAATCGTCATTGTTGATCCTTCTGGTCCCGTATTATTTATATGGCTATTTATTATCCTTTCACGTGTCCGTGGGCTGGGTTGCAGCACAAAGCTGTTCCCGGTCAACCCATTAGTGCGGGCGCAGCGGGCGATCATGATCACCGTGCTCATGTTAATTTATGTGCTTTGTCGCATTGTCCACTCACAATGCTCGCGTTTTACGCCATTCGGCTGCTGGACACCCAGATTAAATCACGGAATGGACTTGGCTTTCACCCGTTTTGTGCAAACACAATACTGGCCTAACTGGGCACCTGGCATTAATGGACGCGAAAAAATCAAGATGGCTACCGATCACTCAGTTTTGTGCAAAGGGTTTATGCTTCTCAGCCACCTGCTTATGAAGTCAAATATATTATTATTTTAAAACTTCCATGTTTGATTATTGAAAATTCTCTATTTCTTTACATTAGGATTAGTTCCTGTTTCACCGTTTTTTTTTCTATTTTTGTAATATACTGAGGCAATGATAATTATCATTTAACTAACTAAACAAATAATAGTAGTATCAAGTGAAAGATTCGAAACCTGTCAAAAAGTACTACGGGTATAATTTGGACAATTTTAAAGTTTCCACAAAATTGGTGTAAAATCTATTGACCACTTGAAACTAGGGCCTTATTTTTTCTAAAATGCAACACAGGCTGTGTGGTCTATGCGGCAATTGGGCCATAGCATATGTGGTCGCAATAAATTACATTTACTATTATTCTTAAGTTATAACGTGTTACATTAATAATCAAACAGCGTTTTTTCACTAGACTTTGAAATGAAAAACAAATTATATGTATAATTTATATTTTTACCAATTCCTAAATAGTAACGTATACAAAATACTTTATTACATTCTTACAAAATATAACTTGCGTATATTAACAAAATTGATACTACGATAAATAAAAACTATTTTAGATAACTGACATTAGAAAAAATTAAGTAAATCCCTACAAATGTACTAATTATTGCAATTGAATTAAAAAGTTAAAGCTTTATATATTGCATATAGTGAAAAAAATACTCCTCGTTTATTTTAACAGTCTTTTTCCATTGCCTTCCATATAGCCTATTTTGTTAAAACATAATTTATAATAATCCTTTCGACTTAAACGCACTAAAATCGTATTAGACTTATAAGTATGTCACTCAGTGCAAACTTGCTTTTTCATTGTCTAGAATCTTCTGTGGGGCCTGACCGGCAATCAAATCCCCGTGTATCCTCACCCGATAGACGCAAGTGAACAAAGGATGACCCCAGTTGGAGTGCACTCTGAACCTCACGATATGGAAGCCCGTGGGCGCTTGGTATTCCACCTCGAAGTATTGTATCGGTTTGCCCTCCTTGTCGTACTCGAATGTGCCAAAGTCGTGAGGATAGACATCGTGGCGACTCAGCAAGCCCTCTAGTTGGAACTGCCGTGGCGCTGACGATATTTCCCTGTCGAAATAAAACTGTAATTTCAAAAATGTTACATAATTTCAGTAATGAACTATTGCGTAAAAGTAATATTTTGCTTATGGTCACAACAACCACAAGAAAGAATAGTACCCAGATACCTTCATTACGTTATCCCGAAAACACTATAGGACCACCCTTAAAAGCAATATATAAAACTAGTTATGCCTCAAAGTTTCTTCGTAACGAGTTGACTTCCCATGGATAAGGCCACATATAAAAATGTCACTTAAGTATTCGTCCTATAAATAAATTACGAACAAAAATCACATACACACGCACACGTTGTGTGAGTACAAGTTCATTTAAAGAATTTTCCTAACACATGGGAACACGCTATTCAAAAAGTTACATTGGTATAGATTATCTAGTCTTAGGGTTTATTTCAAAAGTTAGTTTAATTATGTTTTGTTAGTTTGGTTGGTAATAGTTTAATCTGTCTCTTTTTATTTTCATTTCTGTTATTCTTATGAATGTAAAAAAAATCGTCGTATGTTAGCTAAAGAATCTGCGGAGTGAAAGTGTCCATGTGTCCTGTACTTTACGGACTTTTAATACCTACTGCAGGCACTAGTGATCCACAACTATGTGTAATATTTCCAAAGAAACATAGATATAATTGTTCTCGATAGCATGAAGACATACTTGGTCGGAGAAATATGCGGTGGGATGTGTTCAACGCTGATGCCGGTGATCTGCACTGATCCGACAAGCCGTATGGTCGCTTCACCCCGGGAGCCCTTAAAGGCCCAGCACTCGCCGGGCAACGTGCCGGGGCGGAGGATGATGGCCGCGCCAGGACACTCGCGGCAGAGGAGCGAGCTCGCGAAGTATACCGCCCAGCCCACGGATGAATCGTGGATCACATATTCCTGAGTGTCGCCAGTGTCCAAAATGCGAGCGCCAGCCGACTCCATTGCGTAATCTGCTATCTAGAAAAATAATATTAAAAACATTTCACAAGTTCATATTCTTTACTTACATTAGGGCATATACAGTATTATTTACCGGCAAATACTTAACAACTTAACTATTCTATTTTAGGATAAAATCTGTGCCAATTCAACATACAACTAAGCCTTCACCTTACATTCCTTCAACGATTCTTCAAAGAACGATTACATTTTTAATAGGATTAGATTAGACCTAGATTTATTTTTATAGGTTTAAATTCAGGACTCTTCGTAACATAATTTAAATAAGTATCAATTATTTTCCTTTTTTTTCCGCCTCCGTAGCCTAGTGGCATGGGCACTTGCTTTGTAAACATGAGATCGTAGGTTCGAATCCCGTGGCGGAACAGTAACTTATTTTTTCTAGGTTGGATTAGGGCAATGCGGGCTTATCACCTGATTGCCTGAAAAGGAAGATGATCCATGAGTCGGATGGGCATGTAAAAAGTCGGTCCTGCACCTGATCTCTCACCGGTCGTGTCGGATATCCGTTCCATCGGGCTATGAGAGTAAAGGAACAGAGAGTGCATCTGTGCCTGCGCGTGTACTTGTGCACTATAATATCTCCAGCGCAGTTAGCTGATCTCTAGATAGATTGGCGGCCGTGACCGAAATTCGGCCAGGAGGACTTTATTTATTTTATAATAACAGTATCAAAATAATAAGCAAGAAATTTGACTACACACTGACACAACTAGCTCTGCAATATACGCTAGAAATATATGCAATGCCGCTTGCGTTTTAATCCCGTCGCAAATGAAAAAGTTATAAGAAGCGAATTGTTTTTCTTTATCAAAAAATTTCAATAAATTGATTTATTTAATCCTGCCAAAAAGTGATGTTAATAATATATGAAGCAATTTAAGCGCTTAAGACACCGAGCTAGGACAAAATTTATCGTACAGCTTCTGTCTGAGAGGCACTAAAAATCAAATCATTTACCTGTCGATCATAATCTCCTATATGAAATGAGACACGCGAGAATAGCCGCGAAGGCTCCAAGGAATCCTTAACCCGCCCTGTAGCGGAAGCCATGGCTGGTAACGAAGAAGTCATCCGCTCCAGCTCCTTGCGTAAGCGTTCGTGTTCACGGTTCATCTTTAATTAACATTAATGTGTATTCAGGGTCGAATAAAAGCTTCTTCATTAAAAAGAGCTTAACTATTGTGCGGTTTAACAGACTTGAAGATGGCATAGCGTAACATCCACAAGCAGCGAAACAGCTTTTGTTGCACTTCTATGGCCGCGTTCGCCCGAGTAAGTACCACCGCCCTTTATAAAGTTGGCATAAATAAAGTATGGATGACTTATAAGAATGCCGGATGATCATGTCTACCCTTTTCTTAGTCCACTCCTATCCCCTCCATATCCTTAATTCCGACCCAATCCTATCCAATAAACCTATTGTATCCAATTTCCCAGGTTGACAACGCACTCGGATGTTGCGTGTGTTTATGCGTGATGTGATTACCTACTATCAGGTGAACCGTCACTCATTTGTCTCTCTTTCTATAAAAAAAATCATATAGATATATTTTTTTTATTTTAATATGATATTTAAGTGTGTCTCAGCCTACGACAGTCTACTTCATCGTTAAATCGGCTCCAAATCAACACATAAAATTAACATCGTTGAAACTAAGGCTCTACGAGGCTCATTAAAAAGCAAGAGCTTGGACACGAGTTACTACGGCTTTAAATTAGACTTATATCAGAAAATTCTTGATATTATATTTATACTCAACGACCTACTATGTCCAAGTCTGGCGACACACCTGGGTGACGAAACCACTCAACATTGAAGATGTTACTCACTTACAAACTTTCGTATATAAAATAATTTCAAGAGAATATATATTGTTGCCTATTTTAATTGGTTTTAAGTAAATTGAGTTTTTAATTTTAAGACAGTTTTATAAAAAATATAGACATACATCCTCATGTGCCACATTGGCATTTCTTTAGATTAATGGGCTCATTGCTACAGCAGCAAAGAAATATTTTGATATTGCGCCATAGTAAATATTAAATATACAATGTAAACTATCTAACAAGACTAAAGAGACTGTACATTTTATGGTGTTATAGAGAGATGTCGTTAAATGGAAAGAGTGTATCATTGTATGGAAGGCAAGCTTAACCGATCAAAGCCATGTGACGTCGACGCTTTAGAGTTTATCGTTAAATCGCGTGACGTCATATGGAGTTTACACTGTACTTATAAATAACCTCAGATAGGCCTTGCGCAAGTTGCATGACGATGTATTTCATGTCGCCGAAGTCGCCTTCAATTGCTTCTTGCGTTCCCCAGAGATAAGAATACACGTGAAACCCGAGCAAAAGTGACACCGAAACGCAAATGAACGAACGGAAGATATTGCCAATACTAGATCCATCGCGCCCACAATCCATTAATATTTCCACTGCCCTTCTGAAATTTATTAATATATTCACATGTATTTATCTTTGCGATGTTTATTTAGTAAATATTGTGTAAATCCTCTGTCAAAGTAAACAAACTTCAAATCTTTTTTATTCTTTTAGACATGTCATCTTAAAAATTGAAATTTCGTACCATAGTTACGCTAAGATCTATAATTGATATTAAAATATATATAATGTTTAATAGTAATTATAATTGAAATGTTCTCTGAAATAACAAATGAAAAATCATTAATAAGTATTTTCTTCTTGACAATTAGAGAGTTTCACTTCCGTTTTAATTAGGGAGATTCTAGACAAAAAACCGTATAATATTTCAACTCTTTATTACAAAATATTTTATATAAATTGTGGCACAATATTTTTATATCTGTATTCCTCTAAAAAAATTGTCAAGATAAGAAAAAATAATGTAGGGACCAAAACAACCAGGAAGCATTCTGAAACAAATATGGTTTATATAAATTTCAATTATCTGTTAATTTTTAAGGAAGTAAACATAGCAGAATGAGGCAAGAAAGTTTAGAAAAATAATTGTATCTCAATTGATCTTTAACCGGCGATTTTCTGTGTTCATATTAATCATAAAGTCCATAAAAAATAAATAATTTTAAGTTAATGAAGGAATGAAACGACCAAAAGTAACTTCACGTATGTATTTCAAAGTATATTTCGCAAGTGCTAAGCCTACAAGAATACTAGGCCTTCTGTTGTTGTGCGGTGTACTCCAGCTGAGCGGCTGCGACTGATTTCATGGATTCGTGGGCTTGGTGGACATTTGAGCGCCAAGCTAGCAACACTGTACGTAATTGTTGCCATTGCGCTCGTCCGAAAGTCCTATGCATGGTACTGGTAACGCGCACAGTCCTCTGAGCTTGGTCCATCCGCGCGCGCACCAATTTCGTCTTCAAAACTGTGGATTAGAAATATACTCTTGATTAATAAATATAAAGGTCTAATCACTAAGCAATATTTTAAACGAGAAGGTTATATATATTTACGTTAGTATCTTTAAGCGGATAAATGAAATAGTAATTTATTGCTAAGTGGAAAGTAGTCGGAATGAAAACTACTTTTTGTATTAGATATTGCTATAAATTCTAGAGAAAATTTTCGGCTTCATAACTCGAATTTAGATGAAAGGTTTGCAGAATGCATAGACTATATTTTTATATATCATGTAACTAAGCTGGTGCTTCATGATAGTAGCTTATATTAATCCTGTCTATCAATGTCATTGCAAAAGAACTTTATAGTGATTATATTATAAAATGAATGTCTGGTCGAATTTTAAAGACTATCAATAATTTACCAAAGGCCCTCCGACCGAGCTGGAAGACATTTATTGTTATAATTCAGTATAAGCTAACTCATTGTAATAGGTACTCAAAGCTACTGATGGTAAAATGTTATTTGGTACAAGTCAGTATTTTCAAGTCCACTGGCGAAAACATTTACCGAGGCCTTGGTAATTTATGGTACTTTAGATGGATTTGAGAAATGGACAGAAAGTGTCACCTGCTATATAAGGTAGTTCAATCAGAATCTTAGCCTTATTACAAAACATGAACTAACAAAAGTACTGTAATTAAAAAGCATCTTAAACTAGATAATTCCCAGTATTTTCATCTTAAGACAATCTATAGTACCACAGATGACTAGAGAGTGGTTACCAGGAGCAGTGTTAAAACCCGTTTTGTAATAAAAATTAATATTAAACTTGTTTCAAATGTTCAGAGTATGGCAGATTTGTTAGTTAATGTTTTGTAATAAGGCAAGAAAGGTTCTAGTGCCTTAGAGCATGAAAAAGTAGAGCCATAAGACAGACCCTTGTGGAACTAGTGTTAGTATGCGGCTAGTGAAAAGAGCTCTATGCTTGAAACTGCAACAAAACATGGTGTTAGACTTTGTCTTTTACTACATGACATACACAAAGAGTATGGCTTGAAAATGGGTCGAGGTTAGTTCAGACCCCTAAAAATATATACCAGGCCTTGAATTTTCTGTTTGCAAGAATTATAGAATCGAAACCTAAATTGATCATTAGGAATTGGAGAATAGGTGGTCCTGCAACCTCATGAAAACAATGTTCATGAATCTCTATTAAGGAAAGGTTACTGTAGGGCAAGAACTGTATAGGAGTTGTACAGGATTAGCAGCTGGGAAAAATGTGAAGACAAAGACTAAAATATGTGTAGTGTTAAATAATTTAGGCTACACATTTTTTATATCTTTCTTAAAAATATATTTTTGACTAAAATCCAGACCCTACTTCCTTTACATGATTGGTCAATAAAGTCAACTAAATACTTGATTTTATAAGAAACTTAATGAAAGAATTTTAAATACCAGCAGAAAGCCATGGTTGGATTATGAATATGTTACTCGGATAAAATGTTGAAAATAAGCCTTTGCTATTATCATTCCAATAAGTTTAGACTTTTTCGATGATTATATTTAAATGGAGATAAATTTGTACCTTCAATAATAAATGCCTCAACATTCTTCTCTTCAATCTGCAATTCTGAGATCATTTCATCAAAAGTTATTTCTGGATTTGATTCAGCCATTTGCATAAAGGATAATATTCTCATTTTCTTGACATTTTGCTCATGGTTTAGTCCTGGAAAATAAAAAGCAAATCTTCATTTATTAAAACAATTTAATAAAGTAAAAAATATTCTAGTATATATCACCATATGAACCCTAAGTAATGAAAAGTAGAATTTTCTTGTAGTTATGAGATAAAAATAAATAAAAGGGTTTCAAGTTTTCCAATTCTCTTCTATATCCTCCTAGCCTTCTTCCCAAATTACTTAAGATTGGCTTTTATTTCTACCAAATATGTTACCTGCACATCAATCTATACACTGTATCCGACTTCTGCAATACAAAGGCATGAACTAAAATCGAAGGATGAATTAGTTGTCAGGATATATGTAGGCACTAATAACCTTTAAAAACTGTCAAAGGTATCCTTGACAATCAGGACAATTTTCTACACCCCTCCGGACCATTAATAACCTGTGATACCACTTTGAAAATAAAGTAGTTTTATTGGCTTAATCTTTAAAAAATGTACAAAATACCTTGAGATTGTACAAACTCCTTGTGATTTTGATAGAATGTTTGATAGCTGGACAGTTTTTCAGATACAAATATTGTGAGTAAATCATGAATAAGTTCGCCTTCAAGGAATCGCACAGGTTTTAATGAGAGAAGAGGATCCAACAAGAATGTGTTGGGATCGGCAAGTGCTGTTACTATGCACTTAATGGCATCTTCTCTGGCATATGAAGCATTCTCATCTGTGTATGTACCAAGCAGTTCTATCATCACTTTTGCAGCCAATTCACTGAAATTAGAAACAAATAATTTATTTTTTATGGTATATGTATCACTCCAAAATATAATTAGGCTTTTGTCTATTATCTTCAATAAAAAGTACATGATAAATTGCCTTGAAATTTTTACAAAAAGGAGCATTCCTATTAAAGTTTCAGCCAAATAAAAAGATATAATATTTATGCATTACTAATATAATAAAGTTGAAATGTTAAAAGTATATTTTGTTAAATATCTGAAATCTCTGGAAGTACAAATAAAATGGATAAATTCTTGTGGTATGTCATAGCCAGATTCATTAGTAAAATTAATTAATATCATGCTACAATCATTAAAGGCCTAACAACCAATTGTAAGAGAGATATAGATATAAGGCGGACAGATGGCCATATAAGAAATGTTAATTATAATTAAAACTTATGACAAACACAAACCTGTTTTGATCTTTTAATACTTGATGTAATAATCTGTACAATTTTTGCATCTGCTCATTTGATGGAGGACAGCTTGAAAACTCTCTTTTTAGCTGTTCAACTCCCGTAAAGACATCTTTGACAGCACCAACACGAGCTGCTAATTCAATTACATGATAATACACATGGTACCTCAAAGGTGAATTAGACTCTAAATTGTTATACAGCCTCCATAATCTGAAATGTACAAAACAGATAGGTAAACACAGGTGCTTAAGAATGGAACTTATCTTATTTAGTCAATTGACAGTCACATATAATTATATATTAAGAAACAATAAATATATTTCTAAGCAAATATGAAGAAGTCCCAATATCAAGTGTGGACTATACCAAAGATTTTAAAGTGGGTTCATTATATCAATTATTAAGTTTGACAAATAATTTGTAACAAATAGTTGCAAACAAATTGGATAACCAACATTTTGACTAGTAACTATTTCCAACAGCTTCAAAATGAACTGATTTAATGCATTAACAGATTCTTAAAAAGCAAGATTTTTATGTTCCAATAAATCACTTCATTTATTCCAACTGTTTGGGTTAGGTTAGTTAGTAGCACATCATTAATGAATAAGGAGACAATGTTTTAGCAGTTCCACAACAGTAATAGCAACACTCAATAAAGACTGCAAATTTTTTTTCCTCCAACTCACAGTCAGCTTATCACAAACTGTCATTCTTGTTGATTTGGAACATTATATCAGACTCAAAACTTTGCTGTATCAATAGGACTGCCAATTAATACAAATTGCATTAGTGATATTACTGATTCATGCTGTTTATTTAATTACTTACGACTGCAGTGCCACTAGGCCAAGCTTTGGTCCTGGAGCTTTTGTTAATCTCTGACTGAATGCCACAATAAGATTTTCTCCTCTTTCCAAAGGTATCTGAAAAATTAAAAGTACTTTCTACTGTGTGTTTACATACACTTAGTAAATTTTAATCAGTTTTTAAGTAAATATAGAATATGAAACTGGTGGAAAATATGCATAAGCAAATTATAATGTAAAAAAATATTGATAAAGAACCCAATTGATGAGACTTATGTAAAGAAAAATTTACTACAAATGTTTTTGAGAAAAACAATAAGAAGTTAATAATTTGAATGCACCCCGACTCCACATGGTACCTCTACTACCTACCCTACCCTACCCAATTTAAAAGTGCATAAAATTTGCAATTTAAAAGTGCAAAGCCAGAAGTTCACATCCTACAAGGTCCTGAGCGAAATGAGTGCATGAGAGCTTAATGTACCTAAAAAACAGTGAAGTGGAGGTTGAGTGTTTAGAGAGGCGAAGGGGCAACAAACAGATCATCTGGCAGAACGGACTTAGAAATACTTGATTGCTAAGAAATATATGTTGAAATGTACTGTTTTTCAGTTTAATATTTTGTACATTGAAATTCGCTTATGCACATATTCGTCAAAAATTACCTACAACTTTAATAAACTAGTCTAAATATTTGGATTATGGTCTAAATTGACAATATATCGTATATACTAAATTATTATAAAAGTACTTACGGAAACCATAATAGATACAATACTGTTCAGAATGGCTTCAGCGTCAGTTTCATTTGTTTCTTTGAAGCAAACATCACACACCCCAACTATTTTATGTAAATCATCTTCAATGCCCTTTGGGGACTTTTCTTCTGAAATTTCAGCACCAAGGCTTTTAAAATATTTTCTCAGTTCTAAAGCCTAAAAGAAAACAATAAATTAGAGACTTCACACTAGTGAATTTATTTGTTGTATTAAATGCCAAATAGATACTCGATTAATTTCCGTTTAAGGTTATATTAACGTGACTTACTTGATCCTCAAGCGATATATCCATAAAAACGGCCGGGCCTTGCATTTTGATTTATATTTAGACTACTGAAACCACAATTTATTTAAGAATTATGAACAAGTTTAAGAATTATTATCATAAACCCTTAAAATAAATTCTAGACGTGGGCCTCAGCAAAATATTACCAGCTAGGCAAACTATAGAGAAAGTTGCTACCATAGAGAACAATAATATGTCATGAAATTGTTGCTACATGCACGTTTTATAAAATCAAGATAAGACATCAAGTTGTTAGCATATAGAAAACCGGAAAAAAAGGTTTGAAAAGATTTAACACTTTTTGGTGTGAATGAATTGATTTGGTGGCACGCTCATTTATTATAACAGATCCTTGCACTGCATACCATTAGAAACGCCCGCGTTAATCCATCTCGAGGTCTCGGTCTGTCAGGTAGCCGTGACTGGTCATGCTCCTGTAACTATTGCTTCGGTCTACCTTCCATGTAGACCAGACGCAACTATATTGCGCTCCGATTTTGAAGCCCTCCTATCTATAGG
>JAOCPS010419739.1:0-12074 GCA_025505425.1 Graphium colonna | reverse complement strand
AGAGAATATTCCTTAAGTAACTCTCCTCATGAGTGATTATTATTACTCTATATTTTAATATAGTTTGAAAAATCCTATAAAACAATATTGATAGTACAATTTAATCTAAGTAAAATAAAGTGCATTAGAAACACCAAAAGACTGCAGAATCTGAAATAAATAAATAAAAATGTATGTTTTTATAGAAGCTATCAAAACTCATAGATTAAGTCCGCTACAATTTATTAAACACATGTTCTGTCCACGATGAAATAAAAGATTGCATAATCTTGAGAAACTTGCATGTAATATAATTTATGATGATGTGTCTCATATTCGTGCATTTCGGCAAACTTTACTGGGGTCACGTGGTAAACTGTGCTCTATACCCTCTATCTAGAGAAAAATTTTGCCACTCGTAAGAAGTTTAGTTATATGTACTTTTTACTTTGTTTATGAAATTTTAATAAGCAATCGGATGATTCCCATGATTATAAGTGATAACGACGCCTTTGAACCCACTTTATCTTGGTGATTGCAAATGCATTAAGAACCTCGGCGAAAATGTATCATATAAATATACCATTCCTCTCAGGTAAGCCCAAAGTTTGTAGAAAGATTTTTAATATGCCCTCATAACTAAAAAGAAATTCTTGTATTTACTTTATAATAATATTTAATGGGGTGAGTGGTGAGACACTTACGATATTAAGAGAGAACACTCGGTGCTTGATTGTCATCTATATACATATAATTACATTTATCGTTAATATTTAACAAAATATAGCATTATCGTAACTTTATTACTGCAAATAATATTACTAGCTTACTTTTTAAACTATAATAATGAGACCAATTAGCTATAGTGTTAATTTGTATGTAAATATGTATTGTACAGAAATTGATGACATATTTGTTAATAGGATTTTTTTATTTGATATCAATGTTGTTTCAATATTTAATTAATTAGTAACAAAGTCAATTATTTTATATCCATTTAAGAAAAATAATTCCATATTATATATAGTTTGAAAAACATGTATAAAATTAAAAAAAAATGTTTATAATGATTTCAAGATGAAATATCTATCTGACATTTTATTGTCAAAAGCCTGTCTTAAGTTTAAAAAGGAAATAATGATATTCGATACAAATTACAAACAAATATATATTCTTACGGATTATAAAACTCCAGATTTTTTCTGAGGAAAAATAAATAGTGTTACTACAATATTTTTAATATTATATCGACGTTGGTCTAAATATGGATTGTCAATGTCCCTACAACGAAGTCATATTACCCTCATTTATCGTAAAACTTAAATTACGCAATTCATTGTTATTAATTGAGCAACCCTTTGGTTGAAAATTTTTATTTTTAACAACGCACCATTATACACAAAAACCACAGACTTTCTGTGGTTTTTCCCGACATCGATCGATTTGTATAACAAGTGAATTAGTCTCTCAAGCATTTTATTCAACCAATACAATGGGATTAATCATAAGTCAACCAGAATTAGACAAAAAAGCACACATATTTACAATATGTGTGCTTTTATGTTTAATGATATTATGTATAATGTTAGGCTTTTACCAATTTTCTTATTTAGTAATGACCTTTTGTATGCCTGGAGCTTTTTATCATATTATCGAAACAAGCTTAACTCAATGTCACATTTCGAGCTATATATGTTTTTAAGAATAAAGAATAACGTTCGCAAAAAATAATTTCTTATTAATTAGTTAGCAAAAGCACACATGAATATAATAGTGTTTATATTGCCCGGCATGTAAGGAAATATACTCAAATTGTGGTGAACTAATATTAGAATTGATGTGTTGTCTACACTGAAGTTTACAAGTTAACGGATTTTATTTTCATATATTTTATCGTAAATTTTACTTCTTTATAGATTTAAACTCGTTATTCCACTTTACGTATTTTCTACCTACTTCATAATTCCTCACACCTCTACATTTCCCACAATCCCTCATGCACTCTCACACATACACACATTTATTCGTTAATTTAATTTCTTTATTATAACCGTAATATCATATACTACCTTATAACTTTATTATTTAGCTATGTGTGGTTCATTACGTTATTACACATATATCATCCCTACAGTTGATAATGAAATATTTAAATAGTATTTTCACTGTTTTTTATATAAATCCTTTTTTCTTTTTTCTATATGTATGTACATGTAGAATAAACTTTTTTTTGTTTAAACTAAGCTAGCATTTATAATAAGCGAAACATTGCAAAGCAAAGATAATCTGTAAGAAATGGGAATCTGTAATGAGACAAAGGATTATTAGTTAAAGTTTGTCTTAATACATGCATATCTTGTTGATATAATGATTATATAAAAAAAAATAAGTAAGGTTACCAAAGTGGGACTGTCATTAATAGCTGCAGCATTGGATCAAGTAACATTCAGCATCACAGACTTTACCTCGTTATCAGTAAATACCTGAACAGAGTTCAAGATGCCGTAGAACTAACAAAGCCTAAACTAACAAAAGAAGTACACTGAATGAAAAATCTGATATTTTAAAGTTGTTGTGTACGGTGTGCTGCAAGAGTCATTCCCAGGAATGGCAACTAAAGTAAAGAACTTTTGGATACTGTTCATCCAATAGTCTGGCTTTCATTTAATAATATTTTAATAGGAGGTAACAGGTGTATTATATTATTTGTGGGTGGTGTTACAGCATGATTTAATTTAATTTTATGAAGAATAAAAGTGCTGCTTTAAGTTATTGTAAAAGATACAAAATTAAAGGATGATACTTTATCGGTAAGTGTGATAGTAGTACTTTGGCATTACTTAAAAAGATAACTACAGATACTTTTTGATTTTATAATAGCTTATTTATTGGAAACGTTGTAAGCTGAAACTCTATCATCATAATTTATTTTTAAATATATTGACGACTGTTATTAGCGCGCTTAGTGGTCCATAATAAAACATGTTTAGAGAGGAATTAAAATCAAATAAACATATATTTGATTTAAATTTGGATTATTAATAAAGAACACTTTCTCACACATACATAGCTCTGTATGTATGTGAAAGTGTACTTCACAGCGACACCTCGCGTTTCTGCTTAATTTTAAACATTCTAAGTTATCATCAACAAATATTGCAATATGACACAACGTTTTTGTATAAACCTTACGAATATTTATACAGAGCAGAGGCGACAAGATTTAAAGCTACACCCTATATATTAAACTAAGGTAAAATATTATTTCAATCTTCACAGTCCATGGGTTCTGACAGACCACAGAAAACGCCAATGATATCTTGCGATTTCTTCCTTGTGTTGAATGTATGTTTGAAAGCTTAATGTAAATAATCCTATTTTTATTCAAATGTGTATATTATTGATTTATAACTATTTTTAAAAGGAAACACAGTTATATAAATTTATGGAAATAGTGGGTACTACCTTGTTTAATCGGTAAGTCTAGTAAACGTCCCCCATTTGTTAAAACTTTGAACTAAATGTGACAAAATATATAGTTTAAATATATTAAATAATTAAAGGTACATAGTTCAAATATAATGAGTGTTTAATAACTAGTACTCTTTAATTCTTCAATATTTCATTTGTAGGTTGAGATATGAATGAAGATACTTATACTATTAATAAAAATAGTAAAAAACGATATAACTACTTATTAATCCGTAAAATATAAAATTGTGTTCACATAGCTATATCCAACGTTTACTTTTTGAGTTTAGGCTTTCAAACGTTATAATTATGACACAACAACGTCTATGAGACAACATGAGCTTTATCTGTCCCGCGCTGTGAGCTATCTACGTTCCTATTATTATTTTACGACTGCGGCATGCTACGGTATGCTTTGCAAGCTACACGCCTGAGTAAATATAGTCGTATTTTAGTTGACGGGTTGTTGCAATGGCTTTGTAAAAAGGATATTGAAGTTGATATTGAGACATTCACATTGTTATCGTGAAATGGTGGCGAATTGTTATATTTGTATCGCTCGCGTCCGATATTGTAATATCTAAACATTTTATTTGATCAATGAATGTTGATATTCGAATAATGTTCGTTGAGAAAAGATATCAATGTGAATATCTTTTTTCAACGAACATCGTATTCCATCGGGTTTATTTTTGTTTTTTAAGTCCCGACATTTGTAACCTTATACCCCAGCGTCTGTGTGTATCCATTTAATAAATCACTGGATTCAATTTACCTCAGATTTGTACTAAACAACAAATTGATAGATACTTTAAATAGATGTTGCACAAAGCAGGCTAGAAATGATATTCAGAAAAAAAATAATTTTCTATATTAAAAATGACAAGGCTATTATGGCTATAAATGGACGTTTTAAAAAAAAGATTATAAAATATTTCGATATATCGCAATTCATAATATAATTGCGGACTCCAAAATCGAAGGCATTCGTGTAAAGTAGAGACATTATAAATGATTAAATAAATATGAAAACGAACTGGCGCAACGCGTAATTGAAAACAACATGAAAGACGTAGAGTTGCATTTGTGCTGCTACAGAGAAACAATCCAGATTTTAGAGATTTTCTACAATTAACTTATAAAGAACTAACATTATTCAGAATGGACAGCTATCATATAAGACAGGCCAGATCATACTGCCATAAACACACGTGACCTAATGGGATGTTATTGATCGAACTGTATAAGCCCCAAGGCTTAATAATCAATAAAATATTAATAAAAGGACGCGACATATCAGAGCTCTACAATACTACACATATATTTTAATTAACCCAGGAAGACAAAAGACGAGTGTTAAATACTGCTCGTGTATTCACGGTCGCTGTACCGTCGGGAGCTGCGCGCATATTGCCAGTACAGTTTATTTTTTATCCTGGACGAGGCACCAATAACAAATCGAAGCCCCTGTTGTACATTTAGATGATTTCACAATAGACATTGATCACGTATGTGTGTGTGTGTGTGTGTGCGTGCGCGCGCGCGAGCTTGTGTGTGTGTGTGTGTGTATGTAAAAATTATCATTTTTATTCCTTAAATTTAAAATTAACATTTTAAATATATTTTCGGGCATTTCATTATTTTCATTCATTTTGGTTGCTGTTTTATATATTTTAATAAATTATGTATCATAAGGTATGGTATTACGATTCAACTTATAGCCTAGCTAGACGGAGACACTAGTAGGCGAGACCAAACAGCTAAAGGTAGGGTGTAAGATACAAAGATACACACACACGTGTGTGTGTCCTTACATTCGGCAGTTATGAAATTGAAATATTACGCGTAAAAAATTTCAGCTAGTTAAAAACTTATAGTTTTTGTATGATTTAAAGATATATAAATACTACTTAACGATAATTATAATCTACTGATAAAATTTCCATAAGTGAGCTTCGCCCATCCTGATATCGAGATGTACCATTATTATGATGTAGTGCACTATATGTGAACAATGAAGAGAACACGGAAAAAATATGATTATGCATAGACATTTTTTTTTATCAATAATACTAAAAAGGAATTGAAAATGAGGAGACAAATACGTCGGAGTAGAAGGACACTGCAGGAAGGAAAACAAAGTTGCCACAATGGTATGCAAGGGGATTGAACAGGAATCGAATGCAGTTCTTTCAAATCGGTCAAGTTTGTTGGGTTGGTCTGCATTCAGGTCAAAGTATACATATAGTATATATTTAGCATTACACTTCACCATAATCAATGAAAGGGGAATTAAGGCCTGCACGACCGTTGCATTAGTTTATATTGATAAAAAGTTAAATTAGCAGTAAGTGATTTTGTAGCAAATTAGAACACAAGTGCAAAAAATGGTTAGAAGTAATAAGCGATAGCGCAGCGATTAAAAAAAATCAATGGGTACTACTATAGTACTTACTCAATATTTATGTATTTTTCCTTTTAAAAAAAATATATTTTTTTCGGTCTATTTCCCCTTCCAAATGTTTTATGATTTTAGGTTTTGAATTTCATTAAATTATTTATAAATAAATATAATACGACCTTGTCTTCGGCAATGTTTACGCTCCATACGAATAACATTTTTTTTTCAGAGACCAATCATTTGCATAGAATTTTGCTTAACATATCTATTTGCGAGCAAAAATCGTTACAGATGTAGTAAGACAAAATTACCATGAAAACTAAAATAAGATTTTAAGGCAAGAGATTTATAAAAAATGTAAAGTCTAATAAGATAAGATACTGAAGAACTTAATATTAGTAATTATAAATCTACCAGAATGATAAATGTCTTATTTCTTTTGATTTGTTTGATGTTTTTTGATGTTATGTCCACAGACTTGCCGTGATTATTCTCGTCATTTTTTTTGTGAGATTGATGCAACTACAACGAGAGCCTTAATTTTTGGGCATCTGTATTAGTAATAACATCTTCTGAAGTGATTGTCATAACACTAAATACGAGCTCTGTCTGTGATTTTAGATTTCATCATGTTTATTCTGTGTGATCCAATACAATAAAAAACGTCTGGTATTGAGTTTAGTTCAGGATTGAGATAAAATCATCTGTATTTGAATTAGGTTCAGGATTGAAATATTATAGAAGTTTTATTAAGTAAATATTTGTTAAGTAATAAGTAAGCCATTTCCGGGTGTAATATTTGTAAGATAAAATGATGATATTAATGAAAAAAACGATATATTTAAAAAAAAAATTGTTTGTCAAATAATTTTTCAAAATATTTTCATGCATGTAAAATTCCTTTAAAATAACTTTAAACTGTACATACTAGTAATGATATCATAATTTCATAAGTGATTGGTACCACAAAATCTTAATATGAATATGCAAAGTCTTAGAGATCTATAGAGAGAGAAGAACATTAAATACGGTGAAAGATCACAGTAAGTGATGATTTTTTTAGCATAACCGTTATTATCCGGGCTGTGAGTACAGACCTGATCACTGAAACTTCATGTATTAGTGAAAAGGCTACCGCACCTTTTGATTCGAAACAGAATAATTATTTGCGTTGAAACCTAAATCCCATGAAATAAATATTTTGTTATCACTTAGGATTTATTTTTTATTAATGAATTTACCAACTTTTTCTTAATTAAAAGCATTTGTGACCTTAAAACACAGATGCTGTGAATGTTCTTTGTAGTTGTCCTTGCTATAGGCAAAGTACGCAATAAAATACGTAGGTACTAATTATTAATTTTAGTTGAAAATAAACACGAATTATTAATAATAATTTCAAACATACAATGACAAAGAGTTTGACAGTCATTAAAAGCAATCATTTTTTACAACACGCAGTCCTTTTATTTTTTTTATATGTTTTTTTTGTTGCCTGTATTCGCTATATTGAAAATTAGTATAACCAACTTTGCAACTTTGATTATACTTTTTTTTAATTCCTTAGCAAAGTGCAGCTATATTTTAGAATAAAGCTTGCACTTATATACGTTTAAATTTGTAACTAACGCAATCTAGTACAGTTTTGGTGAACGTCAAGTGGTTAGTACGTGAAAAAATTACATACGGTAAGTTGATCTCCCAAAAATATGGATAAGTAAAATACGATTTGATTGGATTTATTGACAGTACAGTAAAATTGACACCAAATATTTGGAATAATAAATTATTGTAATAAATCTAAAACAGTTGCAAAAAGAGGTATACACCTAACTGCAATAAGCGTCAAAGTATTGCTGTGCCTTTTGGGCATATTGCCTAATGCACTACAATAAAAATACTTATTTATTTTATGAAACATTACATGGTGTATACTTTTTTAGATTTATTATAAGATTATTTTTACTTTTTTAGATTTATTATATGGATATTAAAGCCGACTTCTTGTCTTGTTATGTATGTTATAAGTGGCGACTAAAGATACAAAGTTGTAAAATTTCCGTTAGCTAATCACCCGTCACACTTTATTTTTAATTAAAGTTTTTTGATTGTATGTGTTGTTCAATACAACGTCCCAACTCTCTCATTCTTATCAAGTTTTGAACAGTAAAATTCGCTTACGGCGGCGTGGAATTAGCGGACGATATGCTTGTGGCATTATACAGAATGGAGCTTAAAGGACATTTATGGTATTTGCTAATTTTTTTCGCAAATGTTGATATTTTGCTTAGATAATGCTTGGCTTTAGTATCTAAATGATAGTCCATTGTTTCATTCCCCCGACTGAAACTGAAAAAAATGTCATATTTTTGTTGCAAATTCTTTGCTTTCTGTAGTAAGAGATAATACAGGAAAATTAGATGTGATTATCCTTCACAAAAATTTTATGTGAAGGATAAAGTAATGAATACTACTAGTCCCTTACTAGAAGATATGTCTGTACCAGAAATTGGCTTGCACAAAAAAAAACAAAGGACTTCGTTAATTCTATTTCCATTTTTCTATTTCTTATTCTTTATTCTATTATTTTCTGTAAGAATGGATAAACTACAATCGTATGTCATAAAGGCAATATAAGACTGCGTTTATTAGAAACGTTAAGTTATAATTATAAAATGAACTGTGATCTGACCTGTGCCTGGTGTCCTGAAATACAAACTTTCAGCTTATCTTAGGCACTTGATTCCGACAGTGAATAATTTTCATATTATGTCTTTGACCTTTAATTAAGTTTACTGTATTGTGGTGAGAAATAAATAATTCAATTATTATATTAGTTTTCTCTAATTTAAAAACAATTAATCTTTGTTAAGGTATATCCGTAAGATTTTTCGAAGTTACTGGCTAGTTTAGGTTGTCAGTAGTAATTGATTGTCTCTGAAAGTATTTTAGCTTTAGATTTGCCTTTTGAAAATTTTAAACAAATTAAAAATCTTTATTACCAAGCGTCTTAACTGATCATTTGTTATGTAACAACATTATCGATTATTTAAATCCATTAATCATTTTATTAAATAATACAATGTTAGTTGTTTATTACCAGGTATGCGAAGAGTAAACGGAACTTTACGCAACAAGATGAATAAATTCTGAAATCTTGTATAACTAATCAACAGAATATACTTAATACATACATTATACAATTTCTAATAAATGTATATTCAGTAAAGTGCATGCTGCTTAAAATATCTAGCAGTTTGTCGTAAGCCTTTAATACTTTACTAAGTTACATGAAGCTTACACGGCTAATATGTACAACGTCTTTATTTTTGGTTATAGCCGTTAATAATAATATAATGAGAAAATTTTGGTAAAAGTTCAATTTTACCAAAGTATTTCTTATTATTATTGGAAGTCCTGTTTAATAAAGTTAAATGGTCCAGCCGTTTTAAAGTTTAACCAACTCAAACAAGTATATATTCGTCGAAAAGATGGAAAGACATATCAAAAATATATAAAAAATATTGTTTAACAAATAAGATTTTAATAAGAACCGTATTATTTTCAAATGCATTCAGTGAGCTCCTATTTTGACATAATAAAATTTTATTTATGTGGATAAATTACAAAACAATATCTTAATGCGGAAACGTGATTACCAAGAAATTGTGTAAATCAATGTATTTAATATAGATGTAACTTTTTGTTAAAATGATGTCAATGATCCTGACGCCCAATAGACACGCAACAACCAAAGAGTTGACTGTGTCTTGTGAGTATTGGAGATTTTTGATCGCTGAAATGATATTATAATGGATGCTGCATTTCATACACTAATTTTTATATTCGATTATTATTCTTAATATTATGATAATTAGTCTTGTTCACCATTTGTCTTTTTACTTACAGACTTAAAAAAAAATCAATAATATTACATTTAACTTGTATATAATTTCGTCATCAAAATATTTTTAACTTACTGATATGGACTAAACGGAGCGTTTAAAAATTCATTAATAAATTTTAAAAATAGATGCAAATGTTTTAGGACCTGAAATATATTTTTTACGCTTCTTTTAAATTAAGGCATACTATACTGAATAAAACAAATATAGATAACAATGCAATGTAAATTACGTGTAAATTATTTTTTTATCAACTATAATTTCTTCATAAGGGAAGGCAGTATATTAAGAAGTAAGTAATAAGTTTTCACTTTTCAGACGTTTTAGGTCGGTTGTCGGTTATAATTTTCTGTGAAAATAATCATCTTAAGATTTAATGAATGACAGAAAATCTTTATTATTTTTTTTATAGAACAGCCGATGTTACCAATAAAAATCAACAGCACTGTTCAATATTTAAAGAAATTATAAACATATATAACTTTCTTTTGCTTTGCTGCCATCACTGGAATGATGCCAACTGCAGACTTCTCGTTTTTGTTTGGCTCATTCAAATTGCTTTTGGGAATAGAAACTCAAAGTTCAATACGAACGTTATGGACTGCTCTTGTTGAATGTGGTTGTTTTGATTTCTTTATTTGGTTTTTAATAGTTGTCATAAAATTTTAACTACATATTGTATGAAAGCATATTTGCATTAACAGCCACGTCTATTGAATATTCGAGAACGAGAAACTTTGCTAAATATTGTTATTGGCTCTACATATGTCTCAGCATTATAATAGCCTTTTGTGAAGTGATGCAATAGCTGGTAACAAAAGATGTTTATGGGAAAAATTAATAGTGCAAATAAACTAACCATCCAGCTGGGATACTCCTTCTAAATAATTTATAGTCTATATTGTTTATTCATAATTATGTATAGTATAAAATTTAATTAATCACTTGTACATAATAAACAAGCTTCTGCTTGCAGCTGTATATTTTAAACTTTCCTATACTTCTCGCAGATCTAAATTCTTTCTGTTGTTTCAAAAATAGCAAAAGAATCACCTTCAGAATAATGTCAAGCTCAGTATGAGGCATCTCATTCTAGTACTTAATCACTAATGAAACTTTTGTTATCACTTGGAGCGCCTCGTTTCTTAGGTGGCGAGTCTAACAGAAACTATCAGAAGATATTGATCGCCCCCAGGAATTTTGTTGCCGCCTTTAAGCTGGAGTGATACGGCTAATGATCCCGCAAATGTGTAGTTATCAAAAAAAATTAACAAATTCACACTAAAAATTTCGTAATATAAAGATATCAATTACTCTTGCCAGCATAGCAAAACATTATTATTTTGCTTATTTATTAAAAAATAATTTCACATAATTCAATAAACAATATATATTTTTGATACTTTAAGAGTTAAAGACATCGTTACTTTACGAATGTACTTGTACACTTGCAATCTTGTTTTTTTTTAAATAATGTAGTATTTCTATAGTTGAGGTTTAAGGATATTACAACTCCCAATAATTAAAAGCTGTCGGTAAACTTCAAAGGTATATTTTAAAAAGAAGGAGCCGAGATGAATTTGTTTAAGTTGGAAAGAGACATGGCTGTATCTTCATTACATTGAATGTCACTAAATTGGCAACTGTTGAGAGACTGACTGCAAAGTAAATATCACATGCCCATGTCGATGTTGGAAAGCTCGTTTAATAGGTGGCATATCAGTTCGATTCGAGGATATATTTTTTTTAAACATTGCTCTTACGAGATTATATGACTTACTGCTGGTGTTACAATGGCGTTAAACTTACATAAACCGCACAAAGATAAAGACTAAAAAATTCTAAATGAATAAATTGTGTTTTTGATGTACTTTGCGCAGATATAAAATATTTTTCCTTAAATTATATGATAAATTATAAATAATTATTATAATTGTAGAAAAATTACTTCAAACGCCTTCAAAGTAGTTTTTTTCTAGTTACTTTCATTAAAAAAAGCCTAATAAACCGATTTCATTATTCATTTCATAATCTTAGCTTTTTACCAATTGAATCAAGCACCTCTTTGTAAAGTTAAAGAAAAATATTTTGAATCTATAGAAAGTCAACAATAGAATACCAAATAATGAGATAAGGAACAGAGACTGGACAAAGGAAGGCAATTCATCAAATTCTTCTAAGACACCAAGCTCACTTTATTTAATTCTGGATTTATTAAACCTTAAACTAAAGTAAGAATTTTAATTGTGATGATATGCTACAGTGCCGTGATTTTTTAATAAAAAAATATACTAAAAGGTTTATCGTCATGCGTAAAA
>JAOCPS010419629.1:0-12074 GCA_025505425.1 Graphium colonna | reverse complement strand
ACTGGAATACTTACTACTTACTACTATTACTTTTTCCATTTCTAATCTTATTGTATTTGTTTAAGTAAAAAAATGTTGTACTGCAACAAGTTTATTTGTATAGAAATTACAAAAAACGAATTTAGATGCCTCATCAGTGTATATTTCGATACACATCTTCGCCGTACTTTTAATGAAAATTTTGTGAGCATAATTTGGAAGTATACTTTCGTATGAAATAAAAAAAATATTTTTAAAATTTGTTAATAATTTGCGAAGATATGTGCGAACATACATAAAAACCCTCTTTCTTTTTTGAAGTCGATTAATAAGTTTAACTTTCCTCAACTTCAGTTATGAAATCGAATTTAGGCTAAAATAAAACTGTTTATGTAATATAAGTATACGTAACTAAAAACTGAATTACTTTTAAAATCACCTATTTGTCATTAATATAAGTTACAAATAAAATAAATAACAGTAGTTTTGATGGTACCTTCGTTTAAATTTATAACCTCGTAATTAACAATAAGAAATTAAAGTTAAAATTTATTCGTATCAGTAGTTTATACGTATAATGTACAGCCAAGAAACCAGTGAAAGGGAAAGATGGTAGTTTTCTGCGTACACTGAGCAAGCAGCTGCAGAGATGAACCGAACACTTCTTAAGCCTGCTGGGGCAAGATCAATCCTCTGACTCTCAAACAGACATGCTGAAGGCTAATCCCCTAACATCTGCAATGCTACTCTATCCCCTACTGACCTGCATTTGGGAATCAGGACGAGTGTCTAATGAGTGGAAACAAGGACTCTTGGTGAAATTCCCAAAGAAGGGTGATCTTTCATATTGTGACAACTAACGCGGCATAACGCTTTTACCTATTGCCGCAAAAGTATTAGCGAATATTCTGCTCAGTAGCATTGCACCGAGTATGGCAGAGACGCTGAGAGATAATAGTGCAGGATTACGCCTTAGTTGCTCTTGCACAGACCACATCAACACCTTAACAACTGCTAGCGCAATAAGCAAAGATGTCTTCTATCACCGTTATTGTTCGTAATTATTAATATTAACCTGATAAGAAAAGTGACCATAACACCAAGAGGTATTAATTGGAACACTAAAGGTCTTTATTATGCTATATGGTATTTTTCTATATCTAGCCCATCTTAAAGCCAAACTTGAAAGCCTTCAAGAGGTAGCTAAAGTTATGGGCCTGCGAATCACCTGGCGTAAAACAGTAGAATCAGATTATGTCGAACCTTTGTCACACAATAATGATTTCCTTGAATCAGTCTCCGAATTTGTATACATCGGAGGTACAGTAACATGTCAAGGAAGTACAGATAAAAACACCGAGAGTAGAAGTAAGAAGGCTGGCTCAATTTAGACCTATTTGGAAGTTTAATGTACTTTCTCGACGCGTCAAAGTCTCTCTATTAGAGTCCATAGTTAAATTTGTGCTACTTTTCGACTGTGAAACGTGGAAAGTAACAAATGGGCTGACATACAAACTACAAGTGTCTGTCAATAAGTCGATCCTCCACGTCTTCTGGCCAAAGACTATAAGAAATGAGGATCAGTGGAGAATAACCCGCCAGTCTTCTATCGCCTAGGAAATAGCGGTGCATAAGTAAATATGGATTGGGCATACCCTTCGAGGAGTAACATCTAATTACACCAGCATAGCATATGAGTTTCAAGCTCAAGGAAAAAAAACGAAAAAGGGAAGCCTCGCAAACAGTTGACAGTGGAGTGTGAAGACCGATTTAAGAGCCGCAGGACTCGATTGGAGCAAGCCTTGTGAAGGCCTTTGTCACCTCTGAGGTGCCATGGGACTATAACAATAACAAATTTATGCATAAAGTTCAAATTTATCTCTTCTAAATCTGTTTTATCTAGTTCAACACTCTTTTTCATTTTTAAAATAGAATTTCCAAGTGCACATACATTAGCTGTCAAGTAATTTAATAGTTTGTTTTTTCCTTGAATTTTGGAATGACTGAAACTTTTTAGTATTTTAATATTTTACTGCTATTGACTAGTATAATAGTGCAGTCTTAAAACTTGAATTGTAATTTAAAACGTTTAAACCATGTTCATATGACACTTGTTACACGGGTCAAAAGTCCAACATTAAATTTACTATCCTTCACAAATTTCTATAATGCAAGAATGTGACCTTGAATTTAGTATTGTATAAATTCAAAATTTTGTTTGTTTTTAATGCTTTCAGTTTTATTGAGTTTTCTGTGTATGAAATCTTTTTTACTACTAAAAGTACTTTAAAATTTAGAAAAAAATATGAATTTGTAATAAATTTGTTTTATTTTTTGTAATTTATATTGTAATTGTTAAGGTTAAACTTCTTTTTAATTATGATATTTTTTTTTGTATTTGTAAATTCACAATTTGCAAGTTTTCTTATTTTACTTTAAATCTTTGTTCATCAGTTGTTTATGCATGAAAAAATAAAGTAACGAATTCTTTAATCTCGATAATTAATGGATTGAAATATATTATTATGTTTTTAATTAATAAAATAGATATTTATATGGTTAAAAAATATTTTTAAAATTAATTTCCTAATTTGGATTTTTATATTATTGATAACATAAACATCCACTTTCAAAATAATAAAATTTCTGTTCATTCAGTAAGAGTACCAAAGTTTTTGTGAAAAATTAATTTTTCCACTCTGTTGGAGTAGTGTCATTGGAATAGTTTTTTTTTGAGTGGGAAAAAATATCTTTATTTATTTCGACCATGTCGTAATTTATTACATTGTTTCCCCGTCTCCTGGTATACGTCTTTGTTTATGTTATGCAAATACTTATACTTTTCTTGAAGAAATAAATTTTAAAGGTAGAAATCATATTTTGGTGACAAATCAGGAAGTAACTATATCATAAGTATGCAGTATGGCAAGGTTAAAATATATAACACAGACAGAATACAGACTAATCGTATAAATAGCAAAGTTCGCTTGTTTGGATGTTTGTAACTTCATAACGCAAAAACGGAAGAATGTATTAAAATAAAACTTTGCACACTGATGACTGATGAGTCAATATCGATATTGGAAACGTCATATGTAGGGATCATATATGAAGAATAAAAGTAACAATAAAATAAACATTAATTGACCACCGCGTAAACTAAATCAAAACGTGAATTATTCATTACCAAAGGCATGGGCAACCTAGCGGACATGGGTCAGGCAGTCACGTTTTGAATCTATGAACTGACCATGTGTTGTCTGCTGGTATCACCACTATTCACCATCTATTAAAAAAATGTTACGTAATATCCAACGCGATTCTCTCGAAACGAGGTCAGTTTGAACTTTTCCGTTTTTTTCTCATTAATTCATTCAAAAAATTAATAAAGGCTGTCTGCACTATTCTAAACTCAATTGGTATTAAGATAAGGCTAATGATGTAATTTTAAATTCCCCAAACCTAAATTCACTGCAAAGGTTCGAATAAACTGCAAGGTAAAGATTTATTTCCTAAGGCGAAATCACGCAGGCAGTTGCTGACAGGATTTAATTATACATTTTATTTACGAAATACGTGTAATTTTTTACTCTTAATTACATATTTTAACAGCTATTTAAAGAATAATATATAGTTTAGGATGTCAGCTGACTTCTTTATAATAATCCAATTTTTTTTCCTAGTTATGGAAGGGATTCAAGAGAAACAAAATTCCGAAGGTATCAATCAACACTTTCAGGAATGAACAGCAGAAAAAATTCGACAGACAATTATTCTCTATAATACTTTGGTGCTCACGTTAAGTTCAAATTTAAAATACGTTTATTAACATACGAGCTTGCGCACAAAAGGCTTAGTTTTAATAAGTATTTGTTACCACCAACTCGGTAAGCAGACTCTACTGAGAAGATCTGAGAAGAAACTCAGCAGTTGCTCTTTGAAAATTTATATAGACTTTTTTTTTGTATACATACATTGACTTGCTGTTAGGCCTACGCGAGTAATAACATAAAACATGTCAAAAATAGATTTAGGACGATTGAATAGAATATTTCGAAATAAATAGCATTTACATAACGTTAATTGTTATTACTAAATTGCACATGTTTCCCTGTTTACAAATAGGTGTTTCGGAATGACTAATGAGCCTGTATATTGAGTTCACCGAGATAAATGAATGGCTGGACAATAGGTAATAAATAATCACGGACCGTTTGGGTGCTACTGTTTAAAGTTGTACCATTCCGTGAAAGCTGTATTAATTTTGTAAATAGTGTCAAATTTGGTGTTCCTGAAACCAACGTAGAATGTAAAATTACGGACCCATAACGTTTCAAATAAATTATACTCTTTTTATGCTCGATAAATGGTAACTTAACCAAACAGACTTTTTTTATTCCATCTAGTACTTTCAAGGACACACGCGTTGAAAGAAAGAAACAAATAAACTAAAAATGCCAGTAAGCAGATAAAAACTTGTTAATCTTTATTTAATTGAGATCAGTTAAATAGTTTCTGCCTATAGTGGGCATAAATCGTAACAAAAGATATTTATAGGTACACCTTAAGTTACAAATTAAGCGCTAATAACGTTAATATTAGGTAGATTTAAATTTGATATATTGTAATGTATACTCTCACGGACACCAGAAGGGTTTTCATCATATATATTTTTTCCTTTCAGACAATTCCTCCATTAATGCGATAGAAGTACATATTAAATGACATATTATTCAAAGTCCTGGGATGATTTAACTGTTATATATGTTGTTCGTTATTGTACAAGAAATTAAAAATTAATTTAAAGCCATTGAATTGCGAATGAGGCTGATTGGAAGGACATCAATGAGTTATAGCTCCTGGTGTCCATACCGTTAACCTAGATTATATTGAACTAGATTTAAGGAAACCTTATTATTAAACTATAATATATTTCTTTAATGACAATTTTTAAAATTATAACTGCCATTCACACATTTATCTGTCAGCTTATTTGTTAGAAAATAGACATGTCCACAAAAAATTAATGATTTTAGTAGAAATAGAATAAGAAATAAAATTAACTCACCTAATGATAAATTAGCACCGCCGCCCATGATCTTTTGCAACAGCTGAGAAGTTACCAAAGAGTAGCCGGCCGTTGAGGTATAAATTTCGAGTCGAGACTTAAAATACCTTTTAAGTCTCGACGATCCATCCGGATTGATACCTGTACGGAAATACCACTGGCGATAATTGATTGTTTGACAGGAAATGGCGGTGGAATCGAAATGGCGGTGAAATTCGTTGTATTAAGGTGTGTTATATTAAGGTGAGGATGATGATATTGTAAGTCATTTTTAAAAAACTTGGGTTTAATTGTTACAGCGAAGCAAACATTTAAAAAGGAAAGATTAAACCAAATTATTATGGTACTCGTGCAAAGAAATCGTTATAAATGTGAAAACAATAGTAATTTATACTGATTAATAAAAGTTGGTCTTACTTAATAAAAGATAAAACAAGCGAATATAGTAATAGTAGGTCTTTGTAATGTAAAGAGAGGTGATCCAATTGAGCTGACACTCGTCCCTTAAGGGCTTGGATCGCATCATTTATGCCAATTATCTACGTCCGTGCGATTCCGAGTATATTTAACTTGTATAATATTCATGCAAAATTGCCTTTATTATTTCTTTATTTTTGACGCTTATACAATGTTTATAATTATCTTTATATACAATGTTTATAATTATCTTCGTAAAATTTTGTCTTTACGTTTTCTGTAAGTTTAAATTCATAGGTGTATGTATATGGATTTTAAAACTCTCTCCTTTTTAGTGTTCTGTACTCCACTAGGAACACTTATAGTTTCGTCATATCTGTCCGTCTGTCCATCCACCTTTTCTGCACCGATTGTCGCGAAAATAGGCGGAGAGATATAGTATAGTGAAGATCCAAAGATTGATTTTTAAAATTATGTATAAATAAATTATGTTACGCCCATCCAAAAAAAAATATTGACGTGCCCCATCGTTTAGGGTATTGTTATAGTTAGAATTTTTTTAAGTGCTTCAAAAACTTCCTAGAAACCATCTGGTTCAAACCCACCAGTTCCAAGATATCTTAACACAAAGTTAAAATTAGGGGGGACGCTCTAATTTATCCCCTTATCTCTTGAAATATTATTACAACAATTCTGAATAAAATGTGATATATACCTCTAACTAATTACTTTCAAAGAAAACTATAGCGGACTTAGTATCTTATATGGATATTTTTATACAACTTGACAAACTTATGTACTTACAGACAATAAAACGTATGGAGTCAACCACAAAATGAAATTTGTCGGTATTTATTTAGTCAAGTGGTCGGTCGGACCATCGAATGGCTACGGTACCGTTTCTTGTGCGTACCCGACACGATCTTGGCTAGTTTTTTTTTACGATACAACGATGCCCTTATTATATGCTGTCTATCTACATATCGTTTATTACAAGGGCAAAGGGTATTTGCTCATGTTATACTACAAATATAAATTTCACGTGGATTAGATCCAAACCAATTTTCTGTGGAGTATACAAATAATTGTTCGCAATCAGAAACGAATCCATAAACCAACCCCGAGTGTTATAAATGGATGCACCATTGAGTTTTTGATCAGTAGTGAAGAAATATGCGTGGGAAGCATAATTCGATAGGTTTATAGGTGATCTTTATTAATGATGATCCTTCCGACCGATTTGCGTCATGGCGTTGTGTTAGTACGGCACTCATGTGACCGAAGATGGCTCATATAGTCGATTTTCGCAACGAATCCTTGCGTACAATAAGGGATGTGAGAAAGCCTTTGTGGTAATTATAGATGATGGTAGTAGGAGGACGGGCTTTTAGTTCATCGCTTTTTGTATCAAGGTCGGCTTTACGCTGATTTTTTTTACAGTCTTTCTCAATTCTGGGCGCTGTGCTCCCAAATATTCCCACAGGGCTCTATGTTGCATCTTTTCATGTGTCGTTTCTGAATGCCTTTATAGCGAAGAAGCTGTCCACAACGTTTTCGCTTGCCCCTTTTCTAGTACAGAATATGCGCTTCACCACTCTCTCCTCCGCCATACGTGATCATACCACCGAAGCTGCCGATGCATTAAATAGGCCTCAATACCACCGACATTGGCTCGTCGTAAACCTTTCGGTATTACACACTCGATCGCACTACCTGATCTTGATAATGGTGTGGAGACATTTAATGTAAAAACGATCCAGAGTGTGTAAATGTTAACAATACGCACACCATGTCCCAGAGGGAAATAATAGATTCTCTCAGGGATTCGGCTAATAAACGCAAGACATTCGCATACACGCCTTTTGTCTAGCTAAATTAAACAGACTGACAATCAGGAACAGTTTGTAAGACTTCCTTGACTACAAATGCAAAGTATAAAGCAACCAGTGTAGGTGCTAGAACACACCCTTGTTTCACACACCAAGTGAAGCTGAAATACAAATGGCGACCCTGCTCTGTGCTTTTCTTTAATATCTAACGCACGTAAAATATGGCTTCATAGGTACCACGTTCAGGTTGGAAGTCCAATTTGGTTTGGGGCAGAATGTTTGCAGACAAGTCGTTCAGGCGATTCAGAAGAACTCTGGCAAAAGCCTTTCCAGGGGATGACAGCAATGAAATACCGCGGTAAGAGTTGAAGTCCGATAGTTCAATTTTGTTCTTATGTAGATAACTAATGCGATACACTTTGAAGTCCTTCAGAACTCTCTCTTCCTCCCACATGTGAACAAAAAATTTCCAAATTAGTCTGTGCAACTCGTCACCTCCGTATTTCAATAGCTCTCCCGGTATAAGGTCTATTCCAACCACCCACTTAGTCTGCTGTGGTCTGATGGCAGTAATAACCTCATCTCGTGACAGAGGCTCGTCCAGCTCAAAAACTAGCGGAAGTTGCGGACTTGAGTTGATGTTTTTTAGATCAGCCGATAGATTTACGTTGAGCAAGGTATTAAAATGTTTGGCCTAAGATATAAACACACCACACAAGATACAAACAATCTTTTGAGACGTGTATAGTCTTATTATCTTAGAGGTACTTTGACTGTATTAGAACTGTACCATTACCTAACGATCCTCGTAGTGAAACTCCCCAAACTGTTTTGTGTCAGAGAGCCAATATACATACACGTTGACAGAAGACACATTGTCATCGTATTTCTTCCTCACATCGCGATCCTTTAACCCTTTCGCGTTCACAGACGCAGGTTTCTTTAAGTCGTCCAACTAATAGTAAGTTGGTGATCGGTCCAACTGTGCGCACCACGCATAACGCGAGTGCTTTGCACTTAACTCTTGTCTCTCTCGAAATTTCCGGACCGATACGACTAAGGGATATGAAGAAGGATTGGTGGCAGATTTCCAGAGTATGAGAAATCCTATGTTCCGAGCATTCTTCCACTTTGTTTTTTTTATCAAGTGTCGTTCACAGTACGAAGGCGATTTGATCGACTGGCAGTGGGTTTGTGGTACATAAATTATCGAGGCTGTAAGCTAGATATTCAGTTTTCTCCTCGTCTAACATAGCTAGTGTATTGGCTGGGTGATTGAATGGTGGTATGGTGGCAACTAAATCAGCTTTTAAAGCTTTTGGAATGAACCAGAATTCCGAGTGGAAGGGTTTAATATTTTTACATTTGTTATCCCATTTATCTTTTTTATATCTTTCTTATCCCGTTATGCCTGTAAATCGAAGCGGTTGACGATTTCTCATGGGCTCGTATGGCCGCATTCTTCATTTCATTAAGTCTCCCGTATCATCTGACAAGGCCCAGGGATGATCGTCCATCACTGAAACTTGCCCAGAACGTTTCTCGACGGCGATATGTACAAAACTCGTGAGGGCAAAAATTGCGAATTTAGTGTACTGTCTGTTGGAAATGGTAGTGGGAATTAAGGTTAGTTCAGGAGGGAGATCATTTCTAAGTTTGACTTTGATGTTATGCCAACTAGTTATGGCAAAACCATGGGTTATTGATGAAAGCTCAAGCCTCTAGCTCGTGGCTCTATCGCATTTAATGCTCTTACCAACCAACTCAATTTTGACATAATTGCGCCAATTCAACATATCTATATCCCATACACATTAGGTTACACAATGTATGTGCTTTATATTAAAACTATTACAAACGTTAATCTTCCTCAATGCTATATCGAAGTAATTCACGAGCTTAACTCAGATCACAACCCTGCTATACTCAGGTTTGTGTTTACATCAATAACCCTTGGTTTTGCCATAACTAGTTGTCATAAAGTCAAGGTCAGACTTAAAAAATGATCTCCCTTCTGAACTAAGCTTAATTCCCGCTACCATCTCCAACAGACAGTACACGGAATCCGCAATTGTTGCCCTCACGAGTTTTGTAAATCCCGCCGTCGAGAAACGTTCAGCAATTTAATATCTTTGAAACTTTGTTTAATATATTTTCCAAGTTATTTACATTTATATTGTGCGTAGTAATTTTTTTTTAGTCTGACTTAGTCTGACCTACACAGTAGATTCCGACACGGTCCAATTTTACGTTCAGATTTAATTATCATAATAAGCATTGATGGTGGAAAAATTTCAACATTTATATAAATTTTATTTGCACTTAACATAGTAAATGTTTGTTTGAGTTAAAGATAAAATAAATAAACCAATGTTTAAATATGAAAATTTCTTTCTCATTCACTTTTAGTAATCATACAAAGTAATACATGATACTTTTTCATTTAAATATTTTTTATTTTTTTTTACATTGGCTATCTAAGTTATATTAGACATATTTTAATTTTTTAGATAATGGTGTTATCGAAGGCGAAAAGGAAATTTTATATATAATTATTCGTCGCCTTCAATGTGTTATATTACTACTTAGTACACTTGGTGAACATTTTTTTTAAATATTCATTGGTGTTCCGTTTCATTCCGATAGATTAAATTAGTTTCCATGGTACGATATTGTTACGTGTTCCCTTGCTAAGCTTTTCCTAACCACTGAATTGATTGGGTTTGTTGAAAGATATTGCTTGGGAAGTAACATAAGTTTTCCATTAGTGGATAAAACAGATTTAATAATATTTTTTTTAACAAATTGTATGTAACTTTTATATTCACTTGATTTATATATTTTTTGTAATATAAAGGTGAAGTTTTACTAAACGAAATAAATAACCAAAAAAAAACTTAGAGCTATCCATAAGTTTTTGCATTTGTTCATATTTCATTACATGAAACAAATTATGCTTTATTAATATATGTTGGTAACTTTAGGTTATATATGATATCATACATGATTGTGTTTATCTGTTAACGTACAGGGAAGGTATGTAATTTATAACTTAAAATAATAAATATAAAAATGTAAATAAAAGAAAATATAAATAATTGACGAACTTTAAGATAAATGTAAATAAATATGTAAAATAAGAACAGGGCGGACGAGAGAATAGTTAGTGTTAACAAATGTGAATGCAAAAGCTAAATGCACGCTTATCGTTCTTCTTAAATGCATATAATTATATTAAATAACATGTTGGAACTTTTTCTGAAGTGCAACGACGCTGGTTCTTCAGAAAACGTTTAAGGCATAGTGCAGTTATTTCTATTCAGTTTGGATTCAACAACATTTTACGTCAAGAAATGGAGTTTCAAATGATATTTTCAAATTATATTTTTGTTAGCTACAGAAATTTACCTGCATATACAAATAATATAATGGAATTTAATTACACAATCATTATCATTATATTTGCAAAAAAAAATGTTATATCGGCCTCCGCAGATAAAATTATTTCAATAAATATGAAGTAATGTCTATTTTACAGCCCATATCATACATAAGTATAGAGTTTAGTAACGTATACCAAGAGTCAAGACTTAAAACATCCACTTAAAATTTTCATGGTCGGAAAAACTTGACTATTTAGTTGCCGATTTAAATATTGTCTAAAGTTCTTTTACAGTTACATTACATATTTATTTATATCGTCTTGGACTTTATTTCAATAAATGAGTTTTATTCCATGAGTTATAGAAGATCTTATAAAAGTAAACCGTATAATGAAATAAAATAATTATAATTCCTAATAATCATAATGTTTCACTCACAAACGTTATAAGGCCTTAGGAAAGTAAATAATTGTGATTTTTAGACTCCATCCATTATATACTAGGTATTTCATTTATTGGCTCATTTATACAACTGTTGAACTCTGTGAACTGAATTACGTTGTCAAATTAATTTAGCAATTTTGCCACGACAATATCGTTAGCTACGAAATGGTTGATTTATACAACAATTAATTCTAGTAATAGGCCCATGATATTAAAATACCATATATCACTGATAACAAACCCAATTTGTTATTTATGTACTTTAATTTTTTCGGACCTCGATAGACTTAAAAAGAAAACAATTAAAAACTTTTAATGTAATTTAATGTTGTTTCTAACCCGGTTGGAACAGAATGAATGCTTGTTTTAGTATTGGTTAGTAAGTCTCAATACAAAAACAATAGTATCAGCATATCACACAGGTGGGGTCTTTATTGCGAAATCCTATTTTTGACTTATTTATTTTATTTATGACTCTAATTACCCTATGTAGAGCTTCATCGGGCAATCGAACCCGTGGATATTCTATGTTTCCACGAGTTGAAGACGACGCTAATAGAGTCGCGCATGAGGACTTAATAAAAATAGTGTTTGTCACTAAGTGAGATCGCGATCCCACTGCGGGCCGAGATTGCGATTATCTTTGACTATTATGGGTCGTATGCTGGAGGCGGTGAGAACCACCCTGGAACGCGTGTGAAGTGCGTGTACGCGGTGTTGATTTGCCGTACTCTGAGGTGAGGTTGATCTACAATGACTTGTTGGATACTCGAGGATGTGTTGTTTGACTAGACCCCAGACGGTGGGTTCTAGTCACATAGGTCCCCTTTTTGATCTGAGTTAAGGAGGACATAACGCAGTCTACGAAATTTGACTCCGTTCCTTATCAATCCAACTATCGACTTTAATGACGTACCACTTTATGTTACGATTTAAAGGTTAGCTGAACATTTA
>JAOCPS010419410.1:0-12075 GCA_025505425.1 Graphium colonna | reverse complement strand
CCAAGAATAAATCCCTGCGTATTACAACGGCTCCAGGAGATCTCTTGCCATTCACATCAACCCTCTGATTTCAATGGCTCAAATACTAAGTCAGAGTTTTGAGTGCGGCATTTCTTATGCCATAGTGACGTAACCGACTAAATGATGCTATTATTTTAATATACAATCATTCAAACATTAAGTAGAAATGAAAAAAATATTCATGAAAGGTACTGTAATAATTCTAAATAAGGGAAATATTTCTATAGAGGACGTGATGATAAGAAACGTAAATTTTCTTGAGAGCATTTTTCTCCAAAAACATAATACAAGCTTATGCGAGAAACGAAATAGGCAGGCTATGAAAAAGATCCGTTATCGCCATTTTGTGTCACTGCTATGCCACTGGTAAGAAAATAATATCAGGACTTAAAAGGGACCCTTGGCGCAGTTCTTAAAAATTTAGGTCTGAGATTTCTTTCCAACTCTGATCATTTTTTCTTTTAACTATTTATTTATTATTTTTACAGTTTTATTTAAACGACAATGCCCATTTTTATATATATTTTTTTATGGAAATGAAGACAAACGACCAGACGGTTCAACTGATGGTAAGCGATCCCGTCGTTGCGTTGTCAACCTGGGAGATCGGATATAATAGGTTTATTGGATAGGATGAAGTCGGGATAAGGATTTGGAGAGGATAGGAATAGGAAAAGAAAAGGGTAAACATGGCCATCCTGCATCCTCAAAAGTCATGCATACTTTATTTTATGCCGACTTTATAAAAGCATACCGTACCAAGTTGCATCAAGTTGAAACATTTTTTTGTCGACTAGACTTATTACAAAAATTGTGTAAACGGCCAGGTATGTCAAATTAAATTCCCTGTTCAAAAATCAAATATATGAAATATAATGTCGTAAGAAATTATGGAAATAATAATTATATAATTTTGATTTTGATGCATAAGAATTTTTGGTACCGGTACTGGGCATTGTCTTTTATACATTTAGTATAAAATTTAATCAATAAGAAAATTCCTCTGGTGATAGAGCTAGATATTTTGCTTACAAAATATCTTCATAGTTCAACTGTAAAGTTGTATTTACGATAAGACTTTTATCTGTATTAGATTTTGGATTTATTTATGAAAATAATTCTCAAGTTACGAACAATTCACGTTTATATTTGGTTGTCGCCGTATGAAACTAATCTAATATCTATTGCAAACTTTTCATTAGCTCAATACAAAGACAGCAAGATTCGATACAAAGAAACAGCTGTAGTCTATCTAGAGGGCAAATAAAGGCTTACGTTCTAGCGACACGTTAAACGCTACGACGCTACGCCGCTACAAGTTTAGCTACGAAAACGGTTGTACGCCGAAAATAGAAGCGATTTAATAGAAAAATTCAGTCCGTTCGGATTTCCGTCGCCGGAACGTCGGTCAAATGTAGATTCCGTTGATAGGGTGGCACCACGTGATATACATTTATGAAACATCGCGTGACGTTACAAATAAAATACAACGCCCGACTACATAGAGTTTGCTTTATTGACGAAAAATGAATATGGAAAAATATTCAAGCTCTAAATCATATAGACACGTTTACCATGTTTTCCCGTTTCAGTAATATTAATCTTGGTAATATGCATACTATACACTTAGCTATGTAGACATATTTAAAATGATTGAAAATACTGCAAAAGGAAATGATAATGCATCAACACTAACTTAAATGTGATTTAACCGACTTCAAAAAAGGAAGAAGATTCTCAATTCGAATGTTTATTAACCGATTTAAAAAAGGAGAAAGGTTTTCAAATCGAATGTTTGTTTTTTTAATTTAAACCTTATAGGGGGGTATTCTTCTAGAATGGTCTCATAAAATTTCGAGCAAAAGTTTTTTAAGCAGTAGTTTTTTTATTTAAATAAAAATTGATTTCATGTATTTTATGAACCAATTTTTAAAAATTATTTTTTAAATGATAGAACATTCTTCGTAGACAGTCCGATAAAATTTTCTAAAAATCGGTTAACCAGTTTGTTTTTTAAACAAAAATAACAAAATTTAGGAATGTTCGCACATATCTCCGCAACATACGTACTGATTAAAAAAAATATCTCCTATGGTACACTACCACAATTGTCCTATAAATCCAGATTAGTACCTTGTTTTTAAAATCAAAATGACCCAGAAGCCATGTTACGAAAGTACACCAAACCAGTAACGTAATGCTTGGGCTGTCCCTTTCACAGGAGATATCGTTCCATATATCTACGATGCTTTAGGTTTTTACCTGAATGCTGCTATCCAATAGTATATAAGTACAATCATAACAAGTTCTAAATAAAATATCTATGCGGACATTCCCAAAATTTTAACTGACTGATAAAGCCTTAAAGCATACACTAAAATAAAGGAATAATAACTTAAAGTCTATTTTAGATTCGAAGAAATATTACGTTATGTTTATAAATAATGACATTTGCTGAAATGATCATGATATTTCCTAAGAAAAACTAATCCACGTTCTTATATTACATTGTTGTTAGACACAAATTCTAAGCAGTTAATACGTAGTACGTCAAATGTGAAGTTTTCCGACTTAAATCAAATTGAGTCAGAAAATTTTACGATAGTATAATGGGATATATTATGCAAGTAGTTAACCGCCTCTGTAGCCCAGTGTTACGGGCCCCTGCTACGTAAGCTAGAAGTCGCAGGTTCGAATCTCACAGGGGAACAATAATTTACAGTTGTTGTCTCTTGGTTGCACTGATTGCGAAAAAATAAAGTTGATCCATGCGCCGGATGGGCATGGAAAGACTAGGTCCTGTGCCTGATCCCTTTCCGGTCGTTTTGAATAGCTGTCCCATCGGTCAATTAAAGTAAAGGACTAGAGAGTTCTGTGTTTGCGCGTACATTTGTACACTATAATGTCCCCTGCGCAGTTACTTGATCACTAAGTACATTGGCCGCCGTGGCCGTAATTCGGTCAGGAGGACAATTTTTTTAAGTAATTAAGACTGATAGCTTAACGAATAATAAGTTGCATATTCGTGACCGTTATAGATAATCTTTACAGCTTAAATTTATTTTTAACATCAAAGAGCCCAAAACAAACAAAAGAAATTGCATAAAGAAATCCCTTAAACCGTAGAGGTCTAAATAATTTGCTATCATAAAAAGTAATCTACAAAGGGGGCGATTTAAAACGTGTACTCATTAGCGGTGCCGCTTTGAAAATTCGCCGTTCGCAGACAATGGCTGAATTCGAATGGGGCTGCGAATTGAGGCGTGGGCCGCGTTATGTTTCCGCTTTGAATATCCATACGCAAATTGATGCTCGAATGCACAATGAAATATATAACAAAAGCGCCTTTTGCGTTGTACAGTTCATTGTAATTACATAAGGGACGTGTACACATTATATACTCCTCTTGACCGAATTATGGCCACGGCGGCTAATCGAATCTAAGATAGCCAACTGCACAGAAGATAATATAGAGCGCAAACACAGGTGCACTCTCTGTTCCTTTATTCTCATATCCCGATGGGACAGATATCCAACGCTGACCTTAGAGGTCGTCGCATAAGACGTCTGATCCGACGGTATCTCTCTTCGGTCGGAGATTGATCAGGCGCAGAACCGACTTTTTACATTCCCATCCGACGCGTGGATCATCTTTCTTTTCAGGCAATCGGGTGATCAGCCCGCATTGCCCTAATACAACCAAGAAACAACAACACAAAGTCATTGTTCCCCATGGGATTCGAACCCACACACCCACTCGTTTCAAATAAAGAAGATTCAAACCGCATCCAAATCGGTCGAAACGGTTAAGAAGCTATTATGCTACAGAGATACAGACAGATACATACACATACAGACAGATACATGCAGATACATACAGACAGATACATACAGATACCGGTCAACCTTAGGTCCCCTATTTTTGTGTCGGGGGTTAAAGATTTAAACAATATTTATTCACGTCATTAACTTACAAAAATATAAAATAATAAATTGCTACCTTCCTATAGATACGCATTGGCCGACTGTAATAGAAAAGCAGCTGAGATATTTTTTTCATGGGTTCTCTAGCCGTTTAAAAATCCAAATAGCGTATAGCCATTATATTTGCAGTTTTGTCATATTTTAGGTGGTAAATATCGTTCAATACTTAAATTAATGAAACGTTATGCAACCCAATATATCACACAAAATTCTTGCTGTAACTGTTGGCACGCAATACCGAAGAGTTGAAAGACATTATTCATCAAGCCAGCATAAAAAAAATAGTTTCTGAGGTTGTCGGATAGCTAATAAGGCCCTCCACCTAATCTAATGGAAACTAAACTTAACAAAGCCATTAATAGTGATCCTACTGCTTATTCAATGAACAGATAAAAACATTTTGCCTAAAGAACAAAAATAATAAATGCTTCGAAACTGTATTATTAAAAAGGTTTAACATTATATAATGGGCTTACAAGCTTGAACTGAGTCAACTGTAACCAGAAAATACTAACATAGCAAGTAAAACGACAATTGCGGAGGTAGAAATTTAAATTGATCGTAAAAACAATTGAATCAAAGGACAAAGGGGTCTGCAAAAAATAAGGTCACTTTATATCATACCTAAACGTAATTTTCTCTTTAATATGAACTAACAGGTCAAGAATGTTAGTCACCCTATTGTCCTAAAGCGTTCACCATTCATTGAAATATATAATCTTCTTCTTCCTTTTTCCCAAGTTACTTGGGGCTGGATTCGGTTCCAACCCAAATATTACCTAAATTTCAGTTTTTACGCATAGCGACTGGCATCTGACCTTCGCAACCCAAAGGGATAAACTGAATTCGAAAGATAGATTAGTTGTCAGGATATTTGCATGCACTGACATCCTATAATGACAGCCAAGGATGTTCTTGGTAACTAGGACCAACTTTTTACATGCCCATCCGACGCATGGATCATTTTTCATTTTAGGCAATCAGGTGATCAACCCGCATTGCCCGGACCCAACCAAGAAACAACAACACAGTGTCATTGTCCCTCCGTGGGGTTTGAATCCATGACCTCTGGTTTTTAAAGCAACCGCTCATACTACTAGGTGACGGAGGCGGTTGAAATATAAATCTTGTTTTCCGAAAATGACATACAACCGTATTCACCACCTACTTTAGATTAGAACGAAGGTTAGTCTTATACTATGTATGGTGCGTAGAGCAGCACTAAAATACTCCAACCCCTGTACTCATTCAGCAACGGAAAATTTGCCAATGCCTGGAAATTCAGGTTGTCTTCTAGCTATTTTCATAGACCCTGGAGACAAAATCAGGAGGATACAGGAACATTACTGCCAATATTGGAACAACATTCTGAAAGCTGTGGTTGCTCTTACTAGATTATGGGTAAGAGACTAAAAGTGGGGTGATCAGGAGCTATCCCAAAATCAATTTGACGGTCATATAAATAATGATGAAGTGAAGTGGCTCTTGAAATAAGCCCTCTGCATTCCTGTGGTTGTATATACATGGGTATGCCATGCCACATAACGGTGCATAATTTATAAAAAACCAATACAGACTTTTTTGTCGGCTTGTTGTAAAGAATGAGTGTCTCCGAACGAAAAAACGCAATGAGAGCAGAGCTGAAAAATGTTATTCATTAATCCTCCTTATCTCCTTGAATATTCTCCTTCTCCACCTGAAAACATATTGGACATATTTTAAAAGGATTGAATTATTGGGGTAAAAGATCCAAAATACATTTTATCTTTACCCAAATATGAGGACATTCATGCTTAAATAAAATTAATTGTTAGGCAGGAATGGTTTTATTGCGTAGTTGCTTTTATACTACCAGACATGTTAAAAAGAATACATGGGTGACCAAATTATACAGAACAGAACGATTAGTACGTTTGTAAGTGAAATAGCAACTCTAGCCTTAATATCTTCTACCAGCTACACTTTTTATGCTACGCAAGAGAAGTGCATTGTAAAGAAACAACAGAAACAAAAGATAAGAAATTCTTGGATAGTTTGTTATAAATGACTCCCACAAGATTGAAATCCTTTAGTACAAAGAGAAAAATGGTTTGATCACTCGACTAATCAGACGAGCAAGTTAAATTGTGGACGAAAAGCTATGCATCATCTAAAGGACTGCCAATTAACTTGCTTTATTTTTGAGGTAATTCATACATTCATGCGAAAACAAAGTAAGTCAGCGTTTTTTATTTTACTTAACAGAGTTAAATACCCATGTTGATGATAAAATTAATGAACCCAACACCATCTCCCTTCGTCTTCTTTCGTCCAAACCTTCTTTCATCTTCTTTCAGTTAATATTGTGATAATGTATCGTATGAGGTCCAGAAACGTAATATATTTCCCTAAAAGCATTTCATTAAAAAAATCTTTGGATTACTTGCTAGAGTAAAATAAAATTAAATATTTTATGAGACCATCGTGTTACTTTGAAATTTGCTAAAACTATTGTACTGTGTAATCTTATTACTCAAACAAGAATAATGTACGCTAATACAAAAAATACTGTTTACTTGGCTATATTCATATTATCTAGGAAGATCTGAGATTGTTATTATATTATTTCTCTCATTTCTAGTATAATGAATGAAGTTATGGAAAACTATAACAGTTTTAAAAACAATTGCGATCAAATTGCGGAATTATTTATATTACTTTCTTGATACGTCTATAGAAAAAACAGATCTTACGTTTTCCCACAAACACAATATGTTACCTTTAATTATTAAAGTAAATAAAACTGGATATAAAAGCATTATATATAGAGAAAAAACAAGTGTAAAGAATCTATTGTCAAAGTGGCCTTTATGAAGGCGGTAGGTCGCAATTACTTGCGATGCAGGCGCTAATAATTTTGTCTGCTTGCATGATAATCACTTCTACTGAGGTACATATTCAAATAACTTTTTCTATCTTATTGACTAAGTGAATACAACTAGATTAGAATAGATAATAATGTATAAGTGTATTGGGAATGTATACAGTGTTAACGTGAACGTCATTTGTGTCGATCTTTGTCAGGTGATGTTTTCACTTTCAGTTTTACGCCTGTCTAAGGCTTCATTGGCCACGGGAATTGTGAAAACGCTTCCGGGTATTTATTAGGATTTTTGGTTGTACAGCCTAAGCTTAATACACGTTGTAGACTGTCCCTAACAACCAGTATGGAAAAGTCCGGTAATCACTTTGTATTCACGTTCTGGTAGTCGCGTATACTCCGGGTACCTCGTGCCCGAAGTACACGCGTTTTCTAGGGTGGTTCTATGTCAACTGTTAGATGATTTGTCGACAGCTATCGTGATAGCGGTATACATGCATAATCATGATGGTCCAGTGGTTATAATATCTTATTTTTACTACCACGCATGTCCACATGTGTGATTCTATTAGTATCTGTGCTTAATAATACTTTAGTTTTCACATATAATTTGCACGCCTTAGGTTTTCTTTGATTAAATTCTCTCCGTTACTAAAGATCGCGGAATTCGTTGCAAAAAATAAAAAAAATGTCTTTCGATCAATTGTAGAAGCGCGTCAGTTTTACCAATTTTGATACCTACAGGAGAAGTCCGTACTTTATATACACTTTTTACTGATCGAAGGTACAAATGATTAATACCGTTTTTAAAAGATCGAGGTAAAGCAAAAGTATTAATACTTATAATGAGCAACGTAACCTAAAACTTATTCACTTCTTAGTAATCACATTAGTTTAGATGTTGGCAAATTTACGGCCGGTCTTCCGTAAAGAAAAATTTAACTTTACAATAGTGTGAACCCTTCAAGCGTTCATGCAATTCGTGGCCGTGTAAAGCTGTGAAGAGACGTGTCGCTTTAAAGGGTAAGCCGTACCCGTGCTTTAAGCGGGGGATCCTGGAGTGCGTCGACGAGACGAAGGTCAGCACGCAGCTGGTGTTACAGGTCACATCTGGAAACTGGAACGTCGTAAGTGGCTTTTGTTTAAGTAATGTAGTTTAGATTATTAGATATTTTCCAAGCATAGTCTAATTTTAAAACTTTCAATTAGGCATTCATCTACAGTGTGTTTGGAGTTAGAATACAAAGGTTACAGAGATTATCTATAAGAACATTACTTTATAGTTTGGTTGCAACTGTCTGGAGTAAAAATATAAGACATTTGTCATCAGTACGTGTGTTTCTGCTAGGGGAGTGGAATACATCTCTGGATTTATTTCTTACGGCCTTTGATAACAAACAAGTCGCTCATATGGCGCATATGATCATATCCATCCATGGGCTCAAGTGATATTACGAGCATTTTCAGCAAGAAGGGTATTGGATGGCCAAGGGAGCAGGGTAAGAGTTATTGACACCTATAAGACACTTCAAACGGAAGAATAAATGCAAGATTTTAGATAATTTTGTTTCGTTCGTATTCAAAAATTCAACCTTTCAGTTGGTTTCCAGAATTGTAGATAAAGTGTATTGCAGAAAAAAATATGTATGTAAAATTTTTATGCACTCGATATTTTTTAATCTATTGCAAGTATATAACTGTGTAGAATCTTATACCGTTTTAAATTTTAAAAATTGACTCGTTTAAAGCGTCCATCTTGAGCTTATTGATTCCCACATCAATGAATAGATTCAGATAATTCCTATAAATAACATTAATTTCTCAGGGTCACTCTTGAGAATGAATGTTCTGCAGGGATCTATATTAGATCTATTATTATTTTTAGTTTATAATTTCGATCTCCTATTTAAACACCTAAATATTTACTTTAATATATTTATCATTTATATATTTAAATGCAAAGCAAAAATACATTTTAGCTTGTTATACCGTCTCAGTATATTGTGGCGATTGAACTGTAGTTCATGTAAATTTGAAACAAGAATCAATAATCTTTTTTATATACACTTATACTAAAATTGTAAACCAATGTAGTTTTAAAGGAGTAACTCAATTTTTCGCCACCCAGCAGAATCTATCTTTATGTCAGTGGCACGATTTAAAATGAAAAATAGACCTTTCATTAAAACGCGCAAGCGTCTGTGTGAATTAAGAAACGAAACCATAGTATGTATGAAATAATTAGATAAGAAATGTAGGGTAGTTTCAAAAAGCCATAACAGTTACTTTGAATGCAAAGACTGCAGTGCAAGAATGTTAAACTGTAAAGACTCTTAAAAATAACGTTAATGACGTCAATAGACGGATTCGCTAATATAAGGATTTTGGATTCAGAATCTTTGTTGTTTTCTTCAAAATACATAATTATTTTTTTATGGAAAGGAAGACAAACGAGAATATGGTTCACCTAATGTTAAGCAATCCCGTCGCCCATAGAAATACACAACAACAGGAGAGTCGCGGGTGCGTTGTGAACCTGGTAAATTAGATAGAATATGTATATTGGGAAGGATGGATCGGGATTAAGGATTTGGAGCGAAAAGAGAAGGGTAGACATGGCCATTCAGCATACCCAAAAGTCATGCACAATTTATTTGATGTCGACTTTATAAAGGGTGGTGGTACTTCCCCTGGCGAGCGCGGCCATAAAAGTGCAGCATAAGCTGTGAAAAGTCGTTATGCTCTACAGTCTCAAAAACATATGGTTGTGTAGTTTATGATTTAAGGAATTATGATCCACAGAGAGACGACTACCGATTGAAGGAGTGGGCCAAATGCTTGCTTATTAAGTCAAACATGATGTCGGAGCAAGGAGTGTTCCAGCTCGATGTAGCTATGGCGTCTGTAGCTGATCATGGTAACATTCAATTACAATTATTTTTTAGTTTCACCCGTCCTGTTGTTTGTGCATCTGTTAAATTTGACCCACTTTCTAACTGAAATTTTGCACGCTTATATTGAGTGGCCTCATCTCAGAAATATTATTTTTCTTGGATATGCAGGTATCCTCACGATGTTTTCCTTTACCGCAGAGCATGTAGTAAATCAGCATTTAAAATAGCAATTAGAAAATTAACAATTTAATTGGTGCCGGCACCGAGGATAGAACTCTGCTTCGCCTCGAGTAAATAGAATTGAAGGCGAGCGCCCGGACACTGAGCTACCACTTCTCTGTTGAGCATATTCTATGACTTACTTACTTTAACTTACTTATTTTACGGTTTGCAGACAAATCTGCGGTCGAATCACTCATCGACCAATGCCTCTACGTGTCACCTCACAGACCCGAGGAAGTAGCGTGGCATTTCCTCAAATGTTACCACGAAAGTAAGCCGAGACATAGCTTTTTCTGAAGCAATTTAGAAGATTAATGTTGTTTAAAAATAGTATAATTTATAAAAATGGACAATCAACGATGACTTAGAAAAAGTAAAAGTGAAAATTATTCTCGCGCCATCTTGTTCATAAAATAAAATACTTTAATTTAAAATAATTGTTCTCTTTTTACAAAACTGCCATCTAGTAATCACATTGATAAAGTATTCGCAACACATATTTTTGTTAGAAGTTACCAAGAGATGGCTCAGTATCTAATAAATTTTTATTTCATTGATGATTATTACTTTTGCATGGGAATATTGCAGTAAATTTTATTAACAATGATGAATTAAAAGACATTAAATGAAAACATTTTTCAAAATTCAAAGCTGTGAGAAATAACCAAAAATATTTTAAGAATCTCGTGTCCGATTTTCATAAAATGTCAACCAAATTTTTAAAATATGGTAGACATTGCATTTATAATTATTATTTTAGTCAAGAAAATTTGTAGTTATAGCAAAACAAGTTAAAACGCGATCATATCTGTGATAATGATACACAAAGAGGTTCAATTAAGTATTTTATTTCTTTATTGTTTTAAGTAATTATTTAAATATTTTATGCCTACTTTCATCTTTTGCGCGTTTGTTCCAATAATTACAAAAAGTCACCTCAACATATTCGCCAGTGTTATTCCTTAACAACTATCACATAAATAGCTTCAAGACTTTATAGCTATATAATGAAGAAATACCATGGAAATTAAAAAAATGGAAAAGCCCATGCTTCCTATCTACAGGCCAGCGCTCGGATTTGCTGTGGTGTTGCGAATATAAGGTGAGCCATGCACTCCTTTGATATTATCTTCTTAAAAAAATTGTTAGAAAGCAAATTTAATGATATAATTTTTTTACATCTTTAATGTTCCAAACATTTTAGGTCCCCCTTATTTTATTACAATAAGACCTTTCTTTTCTTCCTAGCTTGTAATGCTGTTAGATAAATACAGGTGGATTAAAAATTTCGTGGCTTAGTCTAAGAAACAGACATTTTGTTTGCATTGAACTCCGTACTGATATAATCCGATCTTAAATTATTCAATGCCGGTTTCAAGAAAGTTCCAATAAATTGGGAAAATTAAGTGGATGGGTAATTATTTACCGAAAAGAAAGTCATTTTATTTTAGGAGATTCAACAGATATGAGAAAGTAAATATTGTTCTGGTTTCATCAGAAAAATATTTAGTTTTTTTCTATACTCACAAAGAAAGTTTTCATTAACATTTTTTCTGAGTAAACTGTAGAAAGCTCAAGTTTGTTTTACGTAATCGTTAATCTGTTTTGATTGCATCTTCCTATCAAACGGGTATTTAATCATCGCTCCATTGTCTAAAACATTGGACTTTACTTGGTAAGGTCTAAAACCAAAAATACAACCGTGATAAAAAGAATATTGATTAAAACAAAAGAAATATTTTTTTGAGAGTGCACGAGGTTTTTAATCCACCATCGTAAAATCTGAAAGTTGTTACTGATTCAGGTTGGAAGAAGGCAAACATAATGCTATAATTCTATGTGTGTGTTTATGACCGCCTGCAAATCTAATTATTATTACGTATGCACCTACGGTGAGTGCAGTAGCCTACATCTTATGTATTACCACTGCTATGGCAATATGTCCTCTGGTACATAGATATTGTTATCTATCGATTAACATAATCTAGATATACATTAATATACGATTAACATAACCTAGAGGTGGTAGAGCATAACACCCTTTCACAGCTTTTGCTGCACTTTTACGGCCACGCTCGTCCGGGGAAGTACCAC
>JAOCPS010419299.1:0-12075 GCA_025505425.1 Graphium colonna | reverse complement strand
TGCAGGTCATCGGCATAAAGATGATACGCACATTGAAGATCATTAGTGATGAAATTTATGAAAAGTGAAAATAATATGGGAGAAAGGATACCGCCTTGAGGCACACCAGCATTGACATTAAGCCAGCTTGATGAAGATTCACCAGTACTTACTGACTGCTGGCGACCTCGAAGATATGAAGAAAACCATTCCAGCGCTTCGTCAGAAACCATTGAATGGGAGAGGATTGCAAGAAGGATATCGTGACTGACGACATTAAAGGCGTTAGAGAAGTCAACTAAAACCATAACTGTAAGTTTGGAGTTCTCCATGCCTGCTCTAATATCGCCAGTCACTTTAAGAAGGGCTGTAGTCGTACTGTGTCCAGGCCTAAAGCCGGACTGCAGTGGACTAATTAAATTATTTCCAAGTATGTGCCGAGAAACTTGCTTAAGAGCACATGATTCAAGTACCTTGGAAAGAAAAGGAAGGATAGAGATAGGTCGATAATGAACGGGAACAGAAGGATTCGAGCACTTAGGGAGTGGAAGGACAAAAGCGTTACGCCATAAAGATGGAAAATATCCGGTGACTAAGGAAAAGTTTATGATATGCGTGCATGCAGGGAGAAGGTAATCAAGGATTGGGACTATCATGCGTCGGCCGATTTTGTCACATCCAACTGCATTAGACTTGATAGACAAGATTATTTTTTTGATTTCTTCAGAAGTGACTGGAGAAAAACGAAAGGAATCAATACTTGGGCGCTTCAAACCATTTAGATATGAAATCGTTCCGCTAATCGTCAGATGATCCATTGAAGAAGAGTTTTTTGTGTGTGTGTAGTTGGTGAAAAATGCTATGCAGCATTAAGCACGCCTTTGTACACATTGTTTTGTGGAAACAAGTTTTAATAAAGTAAATAAATATTAATATAATTTAATCAAGCTATATTAAGGAGAGCAACCGATGCTTAAGACAGATTCATGTTATATGTTGGTCGGAGAAAACACCAACGAACGCCTACTATAACTCTATCACTAAACCCTCCATAGGTCATCAGATCACACGTCACAAATGGACCTGGATCGGACACACACTTATGATCCTCACATACCAAAGCAAGCTTTAGAACCCAACGAGGCAAAAGGAGACGACCGAAGCAATCCTGGCAATGCTCGATGGCGTCTGATTTTAAGGCTGTCAGGCTACCATGGTCTCTTTTTTTTATTTATTTTCAACAGAATTTGCCAATTTTCTTCTGTATTACATTTCTTTGTGCTATTCAACGGGTACTGTTTATCTTGGCACTACACAGTTCACTTATCACTTTACTTTCACGAATATAACATAACTTATAGTTTATCAATTATGTACCTATACCATAGAACTAACTAATTAAAAGAACAACAAATTACCAACTTCCTAAGGAGTTAAGATATTAAATGTTAAATAAAAGTACATATGGTACTGTTATTACATTTTTTGTGAGATATTAGGGTATTTGTCTTTGAAGCTGCTTTCTTCACATCCCAAGACAGATTGCGATGGATGCACTGTGGGTACCCTCTGCCTTATCTAAAGGATTTACGGCTTTAAAAGAAGAAGAATATTAAGGAGAGCAGAGCCGGCGACAAAAGCTAGTTTACGTATAATTACAGTTTAAGTAGCCGTCATACTATATTGTTATTTCTCGCATGTCACGTTCAAATTTTCAACAGGTTTACAGCTTGTGTAATATACTTGAGTATATAGCCCAGTGCATATTTTACCATACCTGTTATTATAAACAAACACGCATTGTTTACGAAGCGAACTAATAACGTGGTACACTAGGACATTATCCATTGTTTCCTCACCAACTTGAAAGATATATGACCGCCTCACTATCTCTTTGAAGATGGTAAATCATTATTGTTGCAAAAATAAAGAGATAGTACCGACACCTTGTAACAAGTATATTTTATATACGTATTTTCTGAATGTTGAATCATATGTTTTCAACATATCGCGTTATTACATCACTATTTTAATTTAATAACATGATACATTGTCAACATATGATTCAACATTATTTATATTTATTATTACAGATTACTTCATGTGTAAGGTATATTATTCTCATTAGTTCAACAATGTCTTAAAATATTCTAATAATTCCTCTGACTAGTACTATGTACCTCGATATTCTATGTAAAAATTAAAGTTAAATTAACTGTAAAATAAATTTTTAGATAATTCATATATAAATTGCACAGTTTGATATTTCTAATTCAACTTTCCACCGTGTATATTTTACATATACTTGATCAAGTATACACTATTTTATGGTCAATTTTATTGAATAGTTTTTCTAAAATCACTATCTGCAATTGAAACATAAACACAATACACGCTAAGCACACAACATTGACATGCTATCTAAACTTTATTACTATATCGAGGCAAAACTTTAGGCAATAATATAAATGTCACCATATTGCCAGCATTATCTCTGAAGATCTACCACAATCCGATCTATCCTCGGTCGGATTCACACGCATTGACACAACAAAAGGAGTGACGTGAATGCGTGCCCCTACAAGTTGTGACCAAGTTGGGCAACTTCTTGCTTATAATGACTATTCGACGATGTCGGACAATGGGTCGTGATCGACACGCCTGCCGGTTGCCTTATAGCTGCAAGGCCTCGGAATAAGGCCGTGTGCTCACGATGCTAAGTACTCTAAGTATACATATATCGGTAACAATCGGGTTCAGTAGAAATGTTGATTGATACCTATGAACACTGGAATGTGATCATATCCATTGTATTTTTTTTAGGGAAATAAGTGGTTAAATGAGCTTCAGAGAATTGATATAGTATTATCGCTCACCATATCGATTTAAAATCTACGCGATGAAAATGTTTCATTTTGATTTTTTTTTGTTAAAATAAACATATATCACTGGAAATTTAATAACTAAGTAAAAAAAGAACCAGAGACTCGTATAACTGCAAATAATTAGAATAATAGAACTATTCAGGTGATATAGTATAACCTCCTTTCACAGCTTTTGCTGCACTTTTACGGCCACGCTCGTCCGAGGAAGTACCACCGCCCTTTATAAAGTCGGCATAAAATAACGTATGCATGACTTTTGGGGATGTCTTCATTCGACCCATCCTATCCAATAAACCTATTGTATCCAATTTCCCAGATTGATAAAGCACTAGCAACTCTCCGGATGTTACGTGTGTCCATTAGCGACGGGATCACTTACCATCAGGTGAACCGTCTGCTCGTTTGTCTTCCATTCCATAAAAAAATGTAAGTATCAGATTCATCCAACTTACAAAAATATTTTTTGACTCATCATAAGTTTTACATGCTTGCAGTCCGCCTTACGTCGAGAACAGCTACTCCTAACTATTTCCAGGTCTACGTCAAGTAAACTCCATTCAGCGCAATCGGGCATCGACACAAAGCGTCTGAGCTACAGCTTCATTGTGCTCAAAAATGCACCGCCTCTAATTCACTGAATGCCATTGAGATAAGCACACGAGCTGTATGGAGCGCTATTATGAGCTGCAAAAGCTGTCGCGGAACACCCAAGCGCGAATGCCAATTCAGACACTGTTTTGAGGATCCATACGAGATTAGTAAATGTGAAATGTAAACGGTAATTTGTGTATTACTAATAACTATTTTATACAGAAAACCGATTACAGAACCATCAAACACCTTAAAGTTTTTGAAACCAAATTTTACTGTTATTTTTATTTAAAAAAGATTAATTTATTTTTTTAAACGCTGCCTTTATGATAAGATCTACGTACATGACGTAGATACACATAGCTACAAGGGCAAATCACAATATATTACACATGGACAGACATCCAGACCCGAAACGACTATTTGTAGGTTAGACCTGCGACGCTGCAACGTCTTAGCAACTGGGCCAACCAACTATCAAATTTTGATAATCGGTTCATAACTTGCGGGGAGATCCGCTAACACATACAAAAAACATCGAAGTGAGAACCTCCTCCTTTTATGAAGTCGGTTGATTATAGTGATTAACAGTTTTTTAAATAGGTATATTTTACAGAATTTTAATCGAGACAATTGAGGTTAGAAGTAACTATTAGCCTTCATAATCAAGTAACGGACTGAAGTAATGAAAATCCACACATTCTCGTAATCCGATCTATTGTCAACTTTAAATGTATTATTCTTCTGCGCAAATGGTAACTGTATCCAGACGTCCAATAGTGTCCTCCAGTTTCAATCTACTTTCGATTTTTGGGTGTTATATATTTAATTTTAAGGTGCCATTTTGTTGTGTGTGGTATACGTAGAAACTTTATACGATTTGTAATAGTAGTCTAAAATACTGTAATATATATATATATATATATATATATATATATATATTGGAGTATTTTAGACTACTATTATAGGAGACCAAATGTGAAAAAAATTGTCGTGAGTTCCATTCCCACACGGAGCAAAAATTTGTAAAACCTCTTATGCATCTTTGTGTGCGGGCAGCGTCTTTTTTACAAATAAATATAATATTTAGGAATGTATCGAAGCCGGGTTGACTGGGATAGAATCCCTAAAGGCATTAACTCCGCCCATTATAATCCTTGTATTGAGGTAATTGCAATAAAGCTTAAAAACACGAAAAGAAATCATTGATCCTGTAAATTTCTAGGTCATAAATGTTTTGGAGAGTCAATACAAGGTTCACCAAGTTTCACGATCATAATTTACATACACGCACGCAAAAAGTGTTTACACAAAAAACATGCCGCGGGCGCAAGTGACAGGTCCACGACGAATACCGTTATATGACACACTAAGCCGATCCAAAAGGAATTCCGTCCATGTTCAACTAACACTAGTAAGACAAATGAAACTTTTTCCTCGTAATATTTCGAATATCGACGATCTTTATTCAAAAATAAATTTAGATAAAAAAAATATTTTTAACAAGCTTTAATAGGCGTATAGTGCTTCTCAAGACAACTCATACGAGCCCAAACTCGATCGGTTTCCGTCGTTTATTTAAAGAATTCCTATATACCTTCCAGCTCCAGCATCAAATCAGCTTCATATCATAACATTGCATAATCACGCGACATACATACGCTTGCAAAATTTCACTTCAATCGGAAACCGGGAAGTGGGTCAAATTTAACTTGCAAGATTCCGTTTGCACAAAACAGGACAGGTGAAACGAAATAAAAGTTTGTACAATTACATAAATTAAAAATTAAAAAGATAATTTTTTATCGAATAAAAATATTGTCTGCAAGTAGAATTAGAAGTTTAGTATCGATTTCTATGATCTCCTAATAACATTTTAGCTATAGTTGTAAGTTTTAAAATCACACAAAAACAGTCGGAATTATAAATCCATTATAGCAATTTCGGGTAATCCAAAAAATATAATATAATTAAGTCCAGACCCATAAAGTCGCGGGATGCCAGAATACGGGATGTAGTATATACTTTACATTGTGATGTTATTTTACTATATTTTGTAATAACTTACAAACTATCAACAAAATTGTTTGTTATTACCTATTAAAAACCACGTAGATGATATTTGACAGACTAAACTTATTTTTTTTTATGAAAAAGAAACGAACAGACTGTTCACACGCAACATCCGGAGAGTCGCAAGTGCGTTAGGATGGTGTCGGGATTAAGGATTTGGAGGGGTAAGGAGTGGGAAAATAAAAGGACAGACATGGCCATCTGGCATGCCCAAAAGTCATGCTTTTCTTTTTTTTATGCTTACTTTATAAATTTTTTACTTTTTATTCTTTTTTTTAAAATATATATACTATATTTATTTACTTTACTTATTTTTTTAAGCCGTGGTACTCCACCGGGCTTGCGCAGACGTAGAAGTGCAGCAAAAGCTGTGAAAAGATGTTATGTTCTGCCTTTTATCCGTTTCCCCTACGATAGGAAGTACGTGAAAAACAGTTATATTTCACGCACAATTACGAAATAGAAACGGCTCGTTACAGCTGAACGCGTACACCATTGTTGTCGGTTCGACGCTCAAAACAATGCAGTCTTTCGCGATATTGAAGTGCTGTTGTTACATCGCACACTGCGCTTCGCTAAAACAAATGAGATTGGTATAATAATGCCTATCGTGTTGACGAGTTTTTACCCCGGTTATACGAGTAATCAAGCGAGATAGATTTTTATTCAGAAAACATGTACATGTACCTTATTCTGTCGGGTACACACAACATATACTTCATACGGTAAAGTGGTGACTTTACCGTATGAAGTTTATGTGTTTGATGTATCAGAAGGTACAGTTAAATAAGAGACGTGTTCTTATTAAGATGTTAATTAATAAATCGTTCTGAGCGAATCTTATTCTGACTCTAGGTTCGTTGGGTGGTGGGCAACACCAAACTTATTTTAATAAGTACTCTAACAGAAATATTGGGGTGTAAGAATGGTGTGGACAAGTCTATACAATACTAATGTGGATACGCCACAGTATTATCAGGTAGCTTAGGTCTGGGAAGGTACCAAGATGAGATGAGTTGAAGCACCAGATCACTATCATTTTTATGGAAAGAAGACAAACGAGCCAATGGTTCACCTAATGGTAAGCGATCCCGTCGCCCATAGACACTTGCAATATTCGGAGAGTTACGAGTACGTTGTCAACCTGGGATATTAAGTAGAATAGGTTTAGAGTATTGGATAGGATTGGGTCGGGATTAAAGATTAGGAGGGGATAGGAATAGCATAACCATCCGGCAGCCCCAAAAGTCATGCATACTTTATTTTTTTCCGACTTTATAAAGGAGGAAGGACTTTATAAAGGAAGACTTTATGGAATTCTTCCTTTAACACCATTATACTATAAATTAATTGCAAGTAAAATGTGTTTACATGCGAATGAACGGTCGCAAATGCGCTCTTTCTTCGTTAAAAGCTGCTAGATTGGTATACATGAAAAAATTATTATTTTACCTTTCAGGCAAACAGATGACTAACCCGTAATATCCTTAACATATAATTAGACGGTAAATGCAGTATTTGTTAAAGAAACAAATTTATACCTTAATTCACAAACCAGCTAACTCCATTTTAGTAATTTTCTCAGGGGAACCGTAAAAATTGTGATATTTTTCAAACTAAACATAAAAACATAAAAATTAAACTAATTACCTAGATAATGCAGACAGGTTTTCGTAAAACTAATTATCCAAAGAATTTTGATAACATCAGATTTAAAATTTTTCAAATCATTTTGCCTACTCCACGTTATTAACAAAAGTGGAGTTAGTTTTACGAATTAAGGTAACGAAATGTAATCTTTAACCAAATGAAAAAACTGAAGTTAAGTTATTTAGCAACATGATTTTTGAGTCAGTCTTCTCTTATATATCTAAATAGCTGTCCTTACCAGCTTTAATCGATACATTTGCAACATGCCCACGTGTTTAGAGCTATTGGAGCACAACGTATACTTTGCGACCCACGCATTCGTCTCGCTCCGTCGGGTGCCACGTGAGGTGCGATTATCTCAGGAGTTTCATATCGGATAGACAATCTCTTGCTTAGTGGGTGGTAGTTGAGATACATGTACAACTTAATGTATATTCGTTTTTAAGAAAAACCCCGTTAAACGGCACCAGACGCCTACGATCAATATGTATCCTCCACATCGCTATTTCAATCGTTTAATTGGGTCATACAAATTTTGTGGCGGGTGATGGAAGAAAGATCGTGTAATTTTCATACAACAATCTTACGTCTATTATAACTTTATATCTGAAATGTGTATTTTTAAAGCAATGATAAAAGGACAAATAAGTATCAGATTGCATTAAGTCCAAAAATGTTTTGAAGGCTAGACTTATTTTATTAACTCCCACGGAAGTTCTTCCCGGGTTTCCGCGATATTTGATAAAATTGAAAAATCATTTCATCGACAATAGTTTCTATTGCATTTTAAATCTCTATTAATAATGTGTAAACGTCTTGTATGTGAAGCAAAATTCATACTATCTAATAGTAAATTAAATTCTCCGTTTAAAAATCAGATCTATGAAGCGTAATGTCGTACGATATTATGGAAATAATTACTAGATAATTTTGTGCTTGAAGCGTGTGATTTTATAGGTATTGTCATTATATACGCGAAATACTTTAACAAATAAATAACGCATATTTATATATAAGTTATCATATAAAATATATATTTCCTTGTTAACAAGGGCCACAAAAGAACGTAAACCAAAACAAATATACTATTGATAGATGTACACAGTATCAGTAATATAGTTAAAACTGTAATGGATTGAGAGAACAGGGGTTAAAACCGCAAAACAAACTGCGAGGATACCGGATTGGAATCCAATCAACTAATAAAATTCGAGGTTTAACCGAAACAAAGCGAAAAAAATATCTATCTGTCGTCAATAGCCCGGATTCAATATAAAAAACTGCACCAAACACCGCACGAATGCGTCGGTACAAATATTTTTGATAGCATACGTTGTAAAAAACATTGAACAAAAAATGTTTCTGTATTACATTATTGAAATTAAAAAAAAGGAAAATGCATTATGATAATGTACGATGTGAAAATGCAAAAATAGGGACGGAAATAACATAAAAAGATTAATACTTTGTGAAATAGATTTTTATTCAACCTTAAAAATTATTCAATAACCAAGTATGTATTGGTTAAAGTGTGCGATAGCAAAGATTTCAAAATTATTAAAGATTTTCCATTTTAAAATTATGGCCGATGCTATAATTCCATATGCAAACTATTGATAAGAAATTTGTATCGAACAGGACCAATAATATAAAAAGAAAAGAAAAAATCAAGTAATTATGAAATAAATAATAAGTAAAGTAAGAATCAAAAACCGAAGAGACTTATAGCGAATTAAAACAATGTAAACTTATTAACTGCATTGGTACAACAAAAACAATTTCATTACGAACGTTGGTGTCTTGTTTTGCTACAAAATTTTCCTTATTCCATACCGGGGATAGCTCTCATAAACATTATTGCGTCCTATTTTATCAGGGATAGGGGAAAAGGATATAGCACACTACATTATCCGATGGAAATCCGCGGATCTTGGCAAGAAAATAACTTCCTTATCTAATTTTCCAGATGTCGAGACAGTGACACTAAAAAAACCTAAACCGTTCTAGGTACATAGGTTAAGCCCCCTAACAAACGTCAAAGTATTTGTACTATACTATTTTGTTTGTAGCTTAGTTTAGTTTGTAGCCTAGTGGTATGAACTCTTGATTTGTAAACCGAAGGTCGTGGATTCCAATTCCGCGGGAGAACAATAACTTTGTGTTGTTGCTTCTTGGTTGGGTTAGGGCAATGGGGGCTGATCACCCGATTGCCTGAAAAGAGAGATGATTCATGCGTCGGGTGGGTATGTAAAAAATCGGTCCTGCGCATGATCTCTCTCCGGTCGTGTCGAATATCCGTCCCATCGGGCTATGACAGTAAAAGAACAGAGAGTGCACCTGTGCTTGCACGTACAATTGTGCACTATAATATGTCCTATGCAGTTGGCTAATCTCTGAGTAGATTGGCCGCCGTAGCCGTGATTCGGTCAGCTAAGTAAGGTGAATGATACGAAGAACAAAACAATTATACCCTTTTAACAGTTTTAAACCTTATAATGCCCATAAAACGTTTTTGAACGATGCCCTCACTGTAAGCTCCGTGGGTTGTATTGCAAGGGCATTTTATATACATAAATTCCACATACACAAACACCCAGATAATTGTTTCGGTGGGAACCCACGACCCGCGACGATGAAGCCAAAGGTTTAGCAACTGGGCCAAGCGGTCATCTAATTATTATTTCAAGACGTACGTAATATGTAATTTTAGTGTACATTAGTAACGTTCTTAGGTGCTTCATTAATTAAGTATTTTTGATTTTGCAAATGAAAAGTGTTATTCGGACGTATTCAGAACTGTAGACAATTTATACGCCTTTCTTTGATCAACGTAGATCGCCGTAAGATTTGCGCGTAGAATGTAATAATCAGACTTAGAAATCAGAATCACCAACCGGAACATTCGAGGGGTTCGCGTGTGAAAGGAACAATGCTTTTGTTTGTATCGCTTGAAATGGCTTTAATTCAACCGATTTACATATAGATCTCAAGATACCACTGTAATATTAAAGAAGGTAAGAATAGTTGCTAAAAATATAAAACAGTAGCTTGTTTAACTTCATATAACAATTCGGTCACATTGCATTAATATCTTTTATTTTAAATATTAGCTGTTCCCTTGTAGTGCTATCTGTCTTCCATTATGGTGGCCACTGACAAGATGCCCATGCGAATGTAGTGACGGGGAATTGTGCGCGAGCTAATCAAAATGCAACCTTAAATATATGGAGAACTGCGGCTAGTACGAAAAATTAACCCCCCGCAAATCTCAGAAAGTCGGCCGGGGCGTCTAGTCAGTGACCATCGAAGTGAATATATCCTTTCAGAATTTTTTTCAGAATAATTTGGCGGAGATCCGCGTAAACATTGAAAAATAGAAACATTCGTATTGAAAATATCCTCCTTTTTAGAAGTCGGCTAAACAGTTTAACGTATTCGCTATAGTGGTAGATTTGATATCTGTCCGTACGGACTCGCTTCCGACGAGCGTGCCAAATTCCTTATATTGATAACGCGCTAGAATGTCACACGTGCGCCGACACGTCCTCACTATAAATACGAGCGAATATCGATTTTATCATAACATTAACACGTGAAGCAAAATCATTCAGAGTCTTCGTAATACAAGATTATTTTCACGGAAAATCCCGAAAAACCTTTTAAAGTTATATCTCTTCGTTTAAATATACTCTAATATAGTTAAATAGAGAGAGAATAATACAGATAGAGCGCAATGACAGAATATTGACGCCAGTGCGGTGAATAGACTTTTAGTCGGTAAATAGAATCTCCAATCAGTACGAAACAAAGCTTTGAGCGGACAGTACGTCACTTAGTTGTCACGTTGTTTTCTGAAATAATGCCGACTTGTGTTATTAATTCTTGCAAAAGCCGTTTCGAAATACTTAAAAACGTAGACGGAATATTGTTTCACTGGTAAATGTTATTAATTTGACTGTTTGAAATTAGTTTCTTATTTTAATGTGTATCGTACGTAAACATATGACGCAAAATTCTTAGGGTTGCCAGATTAAATGAGGGAAAAATTCCCACAAAAATGTTCAAATGTAATATGAGATAGGAAATGGACAAAATTTTACTTATATATACTTATAACAAACTTTGTCAACAAAAAAAAAATATGTTGTGCTGCTAAAATATTGGGTTACAATGACTCAATTTTTTGGCTCACATAGTACGGAAGAAGTTAAATTGTAAATTATTGCTATATATATATTTCAAAAAATATTAATGAAATCTGACATGTATTGGATTTATTTACTCTGTTTTTACCTTTTATTCACTTATATTTATAGACAAACAAAAATGTATATCCAACGTTTCGAGTATCTTAACTGATGTAAGTCAAATATTATTGCTTCTGTTTTATTCACTTCAGCTGTTTTTTTAAATAATTTTATACAATTAAACTTTTTTTATGTATTTTAATGTTTTTTTGTCAATTAAGAGGATCGTAGAATTTATTATTTTGCTAGACAGTAAAATTTGTTATTAATTTTCTTATAAAGAAATTCTTACATGTTATTACATTACAACGGAGCGTTATCTGTTGTATTAACAATAAAATAAGATAAAAATATTTTCATGACCAAACAAACGCCTCTTTAACTTTTTGTCAACCAAAATATTTGCGCTAAATTTTACGTTAAAAGTTTCCTTCGTCAGTTGATTTTCATAATTTAACCTTAAATATTTGCAGAGCAGAAAATTTTAATACAAGGAATAATTATGATATAATATACAAACATAATTTTTTGTGAGATACATAAATTTATTTCTAAGACTTACGCGAATATTTGACATTTTAAATTAAACAACTTTACGGATTGTATCGCGGTTTATTTTTAAATTTTATCACCCGACGTTTCGAACCCTT
>JAOCPS010419188.1:0-12079 GCA_025505425.1 Graphium colonna | reverse complement strand
TCTTTCAGGTATTTCAGTGCGTGTCGATTGTTCGAAAGGTGGGAAGCGGCAGAAAGTTCACAGAAACTGGATATGTTAGATGAAGTTTATAGCATGTATAAGGCGATTAGTGATGACGAAATGGTGTGGTAAGTTAGAGAAACAACATTTTCTGACGCTGTTATTTGATTCTTGTCAAATTGTAAGCAATAACGGCCTATGTATACTCATAATACAACAATAGACTAACTAATTTATGCATGTAGAAATACTAACCACCGTTACCAAATTCCAATTGGTTTCGAGATTAATGCAAAATCTATATATAATTAAATCTAAAGTGTATGTATGTAAAGTCAAAAAACGGTATATGTGAAGTAATTTTTCCAATTTTTGTTCGTCTGTCTATTTCGTTCGCCTAATCTTCGAAACTTTGCTGCTTATCTAGGGATAGATAAAGCTTATGGAATACACACACACACACACGTATGTGTGTACACACACACGATGGCGACCGTAAATATATAAAAAATTACTCGACTGTGAAAACGTGCATTAACTTTATTAAAATCAATAATTAGTCTTTTCAAGACAAGTAAATGCACTATTTGGCTGAACCGTCTCGGTGATCTGTTAATTTTAAACATGAGTGATAAATAAAAATTATAGCGTATACATGGAATTAAGTAGATGAGTTATCAAAATGTATTGATTTGTTTTCCACCGATATTTTTGGTGTAGAATCGATTAAACAAAATAGGAATTTTAAATCCTGATATTTGGCCAGAAAGAAAAGGGTTTTATAACCCACGAGCAGCCACTGGGTTGTCTTATTGGCAAAATTTTTGTATGGACCCGAATATTAGAGGTCTTTAGTTAGCGTAAATTTATAATGTTTCGATTAAAACTACTGAGCAAGCAACTAATGTCCAAAAAAACACGCGGTCATGAAAATGAAGCATGAACGTTTGATATGGAGAGACAATATTATATATAAGAATATACCATAAGCTATGTATGTCATTGTTTGTCAATGATAATAACAATAATATCATTTATTCCGTAAAACATGGTATTCAATAGATTTTACAAATATTTAGATCAGCATGTCTTACCACAATGATAGTAGCATGCAAAAAGTGGAGCATAACATCTTTTTATAGCTTTTGCTGCACTTCTACGGCCGCGCACGCCCGTGGAAGTATCACCGCCCTCTAAAAAGTCGGAATAAAATAAAGTATGCATGAATTTTGAGGATACCGGATGGCCATGTCTAACCTTTTTTTCCCACGGGAGACGGGATCGCTTACCATCAGGTGAACCGTCTGCTCGTTTGTCTTTATTTCCATGTAAAAATTAACTAAAATGTTTAAAACAATGAGTTTCCCATTAACACTATGAAAATGTTTATCAAGTGACCAATCATAAAATTTTACTTTAAATAACTTGCTACTTAACATTTTAACTTCATGGGGTATTTTTTTTATTTCTTACTTTTGCATTATGGGATTATTACTACGTACAAGTCTATTTGGGTTTCGCTTGCTACGAGACTTCACTCCATTTCCCTTATCAAATATTCTTTTGTTTCCAAATAAATAGACCTATTTCATATAAAAAAAAACAAGGCAGTGGTAAAAGTCCAAGTTGTTTGTATGCTGGCTGGCATAAGTCATATATACATAGGCTAGTTTTTTTATAAATGATCTATTTTGTTCAGTGCATTCGATTATATGGCCTCTAAGCTATTGTGAGAACAAGTCATCGTCTGCTATTTCTAACAGACTTTAAAAAAGAGGTTTTGAATTCTAATGTTTCTATTTTTTAGGTATGTTAGTACATAAGTTTGTCGTTTACGAATCAATTTTAAAAATTAGTTTTTGTCTGACTGTCAATAACATTCCAAAAAGGTTACATAAAAATCAGACAAATCGTTCTAGTAGTTTGTTTTTTCGTAATCAGAATTAGGAAAAGTATGTCACAAAGTATACTTCTAAGGCATTTATAGTCGATTGTTTGTAAAGGACAATTCCCATTTTTATATGGCACACCGTATCAAGTTGTATCAAGTTCAAAACTGTTTTTTAGAGACTGGACTTGTCATATTAACTACTACAAAAGTTATTTTCGTAAAAAAACTCCATCATCCGGAGATATTTGATAAATTCGAAAAATTGATTCGTAGAAAATAGCTTCGATTGCATTCTACATCACTATGACAGATTGCGCAAACGTCATGTAGGTAAAGCAAAATTCATACTTTTATACTTTGAATTAAATTCCACACTTAGAATCAAATCCAGAAAGCCAAGTCTTAAAAAATTATGAAAATAATTACTTTATAATTTTGATCTTGAAGCAAGAGAATTCTTGGTACTTGGTGGGTTTCCGGGTAGAATATTTAGGCATATGTTAAACAATATAATTAAAGCAGTCGTCAAGAGGAAAAACAGGACAGTCGATGCGTTAAATAAATAAACGGCTAAAATACCTTTATTTTATTTATGTAACGTGTTTTTGTATACTGTGAAGTTTCTTATACTGTAAATAAAAGAAATAAATAACAAATGATGAAGAATGTTCCAGAATTGGAACATTATAATAAAGCCATAAGTTAATATACATCACATACATTTTCAGTTACAAGTCCCTTCCGCCGTGGCTGCGTAGGTTTACGCCGGCATACATATACATTCGCATATTAGAGGCCGGAATCCAAGACTTGAAGAGAATCAAGAAAGTTTCCAAAGCAGTGGAAATCCTCGATCACTTGCTGTTGCAGCATGCATTCAGGCAACACAAGCGAGTCGAATGGTATTTGGAGAAAGCGTTGATACTGCACAACCACATGGATTGCCAAGACGATGTAAATCTCATTCAACCATTCAATCGTTCATTGCTAGCACCATTTGTTCTTATCGACACACTGCATCATATATAGTAACATAATTCATTTATAATGACATCATTCATTTATAATGGCATCATTCATTTATAATGGCATCATTCATTTATAATGGCATCATTCATGTATTTGAGGTTGCATGTTTGTAAATACCTTTGCTTTGTAATCCCTTTCAAATCTTACAAGTTTTTTTTTAAACTCTTCCCTAATTGTTAGCTCTATGGCCTGTGTGTATTTAGTTTAATTATATTGACGTAGTTAAGAAAATCGCTGTCTCGTACATAGTCTCACATAGCTGTACACAAACATACGAAGGAGCGAATTTGACTTGAAGAGTACATCTATTAGGCATGGACCATTTCAGTGATATTTCACTTGCTATCAGTTATATAACGTTCTCTTTGTATGTAACGATAACGTTATATAACAGATATAAAGTGAAAAAACAGTGAAACAGCCCATGCCTAACATCTATATATTCAAGTCTTTAGTTGCCTGGTGATTAAGATGATCCATGTGTCGGAGGTGCGTCAAGTTGGTCCTGCTCATAATCTATCTCCGATAGTTTTGGATAACCGTCTTATGGGGTTATTAAGAAGTTAAAGGAACAGAGCGAGGACATGAGCGTCTTAAAGGCGGTAGTACAGTTTTTCACAGCTTTTGCTGCGCTTCTACGGCCGCTCTCGTCCGGAGTAGTACCACCGGTCTTTATAAAGTCAGCATAAAATAAAGTATATATGACATTTGGGGATGCCGGATGCCCGTGTCTACCCTTTTCTTTTCTCACTCCTATCCCCTACTAATCCTTAAACCTGACCCCACCCTATCCAATAAGCCTATTGTATCCAATTTCCCAGGTTGACAACGCACTCGCGACTCTCCGGATGTTGCCAGTGTCTATGGGCGACGGGATCGCTTGCCATCAGGTGTACGGTCTGCTCGTTTGTCTTCCTTGCCTTAAAAAACCTGATATGTCTGTCCTGCGCAGTTAGTTGATCTCTACAATGGCCGCCGTGGAAGAAGTTCGACCGGGTGGTCTTTTATTTATCAATCTACTTCAGAAAAAGGTTATCAATTCGACTGTTTTATTTGAATGTATGTTCGCTAATTTCTTCTCAAGTTATAAACCGATTTTCAAAATTCTTTTTATGATTCATAACGATATATTAACAGTTTCTTTTTTAAATCAAAATGATAGAAAAAACGTTCACTTTCAAGGCGTTTGAAATCGGTTTCCTGTGAATATACTTAGATTTAGAATAGTTTAAACAAAATGGTAACTTTAAAATGGTAGATAATTTTATGATACGCGGAACGCAGACGTGGTGCGAAACACTTGTCGAGCGGCCATTTTATTGTTATTCCTGCATCGCCCGTGCTATTTCCCAAACTCATTATTAACTAAACAACAAAAGTTCATTCATTATGCGTTTGTTAAGTTTTGTTCTTTGTTAATTTATTCGTAAGTTTCTTGTTAAATTGTTATTTAAATGATAAAATTTGAAAATATGTGGAAGTTCAGTCTGGTCCCTTAGTAGTTCAAGATTTATCACCCTTTAAAAGAAGACCTCGTGCGCATATGTTCTTACCAGAAAAAGCCATAGTAATACATCGGTACATACAGACATAAAAAGAAGCCTAAATATCTTTATTTTTATACTTTTATTTATTATAAGAATTATATATAATATAAACAATTCATATTATAGAATTTATCAATTATATAGTTTTTTTTTAAGTGACCTAAGAATATAAGATGCAGAACATCTGCAATGTCACTTTGACAGTGACATTTGTTTGTTTACATTTTGGTCGTCTAATTATGGGACAAGGTATAGATTGTGTTTTTTTTTATTTATTTCAGGCCGCTCAAACATTACTGGAGGCATTCAAGTCCGATCTGTCCGACGAGGCAAAGCAAGCCATGCGCCCACGGGCTCTCAAACTGGCAAAGATGAAATCCAACGATATCGCGAATGACCTCAGGGAACAATTGCTGAAATATACAGAAATGTACGCTGTACGCGAAAGTGAATTCGACGCTTACCACATTCCCCAGATGCCAATGGAGTTAGTATATTGCATAACACCGTACAAATGGCATCTTAAAGAGCTACGGAATAAAAAAACACAATTTTTTAAGGCTTTTGCTGAACTTCTTCGACCGTGTTCGCCCGGGGAAGCACGACTGCTCTTCATAAAGTCAGCATAAAATAAAGTATGCATGACTTTTGGGGGTGCGGGAGGTTATGTCTACCCTTTTCCCATTAATTTCACCTCCAAATCGCAACCCATTCAATTCAACAAACCTATTCTATCCGATTTCCCAGGTTGACAAAGCACTCGCGACTCTTTGGATGTTGCGTCTGTCTATGGACGACAGGATCGCTTACTATCAGGAGAACCGTCTGCTTGTCTTTCTTTAAATAAAAAATGTATTGTATTTAACTGTCTAACTTCGTCAACTATCGAACCCGCGGAAATTCTGTTTCCACGAGTTGAAGGTTCTAAAGATAAAGAGTCACGCGTGAGGATATTCGTGATATGTCAATCGAAGGAAATGTTACTTATGGCGGTCATTACCGACCGCAGCATAACATCCTTTTACAGCTTTTGCTGCACTTATACGCTCGTCCGGGTACCACCGCCCTACACGAAGTTGGCATAAAATAAAGTATGCATGACGTTCCGGGTAGCCGGATGATCATTCCTTCCCTTTTCTATTCCCTCCCCTTTCCCGTCCTAATCCGTAATATATTTCCGACAAGTCCTATCCATTTAACCTATTTCATCCAATTTCCTAGGTTGACAACCCACACACAACTCTTCGAATGCTGTGTGTCCATGGGTAACGGGATCACTTAACATCAGGTGAACCGTCTGCGCGTTTGTGATTCTCTCCATTAAAAAAATTACACATAATATAAATAAACTTTACATTAATAGATATAGATTATAGATACCTGTTTGTAATTATGTAAATAATTACACAATTTTCGATTACGCTTACTCAGTGGTCAATAAAAATTTACTTTTAATATTACATTTATACTTTATATATGATCTCCACATATAATGTCTTTGAATATTGAAGGCGATTCACTAGTGAACCTGAATAAGATAATAAACAACCGCAACAGTATTTTGTAAAAAGCCTATGTATTAATTAATGTAATTACGCTATATCTAGACTCTTTAAATTCTAACATGAAAATATTTTCCTATTTTTCAGGCGTTTCAACAATCGGGGGAAAATCAAGTTCGAGACTTGGTCTCCCGACGGCGAGCGTACTATCTTAGAAGCGGAAGAGTTCTGCATCATGCACTATATCAAAGAGGGAAATTTCACACACGGTAAGACAGAAAAATACAGAAACTAATATCGCAATTCTCCAATTTTTCCGTGATTTAAAAAAAAATTGCGCTTCAAATTGCTAATCTTAGTGAAAATATGAACAATGTTCAACAATAAGAAATTTATTTAAAATTGTTTCCAAGTTGTACACTTTTCAAGAAATATAGCAATATACATATTTTTATGTAGGCTAATGTATCAAAAACCTGAACGCAGAAGACCTGAATGCAGATCTTCTCAATAAACTCGACCGGCTTCTAAATAACTGCATTCGATTCGTTTCCATCCTCGGCAAATATGACCATGTTTCATCTTATCGGACCCAATTACAATGGTTAACTATCCGGCAGAGACTTATACCCTCATTTCCAATATCTTAATGCAGCCAACGATACAAACCTTCGCTTATCCCATAATCGTCTCGTCTAATGAAGGGGACACAGCTTCATCGTTCTGAGTTTGTACACTCTTCTTTCTTTGTCCAATCTATTCTTCTGTGGAATGACCTGCCTATGGGAGTCGGAATGGCCGAGACTAGCTTTGTGTTCAAAACAAAAGGCCCCTGAGTACGTTACAAATAAACTGCCAACAGATTGATATCTTCCTCAAAATAAGATATACTACTAATACCGTTACTTATTATATTATTGTATTTGTTTATTATATTTTATAGTATTATATATTTTATTAAGGATATTATATATGTGTCATATATACGTATTGTATAGTGCATATTTATTGTAATTTTCTTTCTATTTTTCATTATTATGTGCACCTACTACAGCATCTCAGTACCACCCTAAGGTTGACAGGTAGAAAATTCTATTCAGCATTATGTCCGCCTATGTACGTCAAACTGTGCATCAAGTTTAAATAAATAAATAAAAGGCCATAAGTAGTTACTGCGGACTAAAATTAATATTCAAGCTGACGTAATGCAGGATTAAAAAGTGACATCAGGACATCAAACAAACCGAAACGTCGGGTGATAAAATTTAAAAACAAGCCGCGATAAAATCCGTAAAGCTGTTTATTTAAAAAAAATGTTTTGTCTTTGGTTAGAACAGAATATTCAGTATTAGATGTTATAAATTCAATAAATATATAGATGTTTCATATTATTTTCAGGTGCACATTGGGAGGGCAGAATGGTGACAACGACCTTCTTTCTTCTATTCTGGGACATAATTTACATGAGACTGCCCGGTGTAAGAGGAATTTTCCTGACAAAATATTACATGTATCCACAAGACATGTTTACAGACAGCTTCTATGTCAATAGGAAGACATTGATTGATGAAAGATTGGCTTCAATAGAAGATTCAACGGATGATCAAATCTTGGCTATGATGAAGGATATATGGGATAGTCGACCTGAATGTAAGTTTGTCCATTGCTATATTTATAAAGATTTCCTCCCTCTGTGGCCTAGTGGTACAGGTCTGTGCTTTACAAACCGAAGGTCGTGGGTTTGAATCCTGCGGGGAGCTGCTCATCTCCTGCGCAGTTGGCTAATATCTGAGTAGATAAGCTGCTATGGCCAAAGACTTATTTTTATATAAAAATTTTCAATGGCTATGGAACTGTGTGCAGAAATTTTTTATAGTGTGGTGTAGCGTAGCCTTAACTATTCTTCATGTATCAGTCTACCATATACAATTTTCTGAAGTGCGATGGTACTACGAGAGTTTTAAATAAATAAACAGTAAAACTAATTATCTGTTTATTATCTATACACATATAATAAAATTGTAACTTGCTGGTGATGGACGATATATTTAAAAAAAAAATATATATATATATGCTGTCTTTGTAACGGTAGTAAAAAAAAAACCAATTCTCTATGTCTATACAGCCTAACTTAAAATCAGGTATATGTGTCGCCACTTACCAATTCCTTTTTTTACTATATTTAAGCCCTTAACATCCAGGTTCTAAAATAAAAAATAAAACATATAATCTTAGACTGTATATGTATATTTTTATGTATGTTTGTTGGTTTCTCTACTGATTATGAACCGATTTTCAAAATAATTTTGTTTTTAAAGAAAATCTATTCAATGACCACTGAAATTTTGTTAAAAAAACGGCATAATAGTTTTTGTTTTAAATCAAAATAACTTTTAAAAATATGTCATGATATTACTCCATTGTTTCGCGATTTTACTGTGAAAATATTAATTGTATTAATGAAATAATTACAGGTGAGTGTTCGGGAATAGACAGGGCTGTCGGATGGCAGAATATAGAACAAGTTTGCCGCTGCCTGAATGGCAGGGGAATGGCCGCTCTATGTCGCCGACTTGCGAAGAATTACCAGTACGCCCATTCTGGTTTCCCTGATCTCACTCTGTGGAATACAAACACCAAACAGGTAATCATTCGTTAGTTTTTTTTATGGAAAAGATGACAAACGAGCAGAAGGTTCACCTGATTTTAAGTCATCTCGTTGCCCATGGACACACACAGCACCCGGCGAGATGTGTGTGCGTTGTCAGCCTAGGAAATTGGAATAAACAGGTTTAGGGGATAGGACGGGTCGGAAATATAATAAGGATTAGGAGGAGAAAAGAGTGGGAAAAGAAGAGGCAAGGAATGGTCATCCGGCTACCCAGAAAGTCATGCATACTTTATTTTATGCCGACTTTGTGTAGGGCGGTGGTACTTCCCCGGGCGAGCTAGTGTAGCAAAAGCTGTGAAAGGATGTTATGCTCTACCACTTTGGAAACCGTCAAAGTTTTCAATCAACTTCGAAAACGGAGGACGTTCTCAGTTCCAGTGTATGTTTTTGAAGTTATACTTCTTTTGGCGCCTTACGGGAAATGATAAGAGTAAATTTTATTGATGTGCGCACACACCGACACGGAAAACCGGCAGTATGAAATAGCTAGAGTAATTTTTCGTGCACACTGAAGCACATGAAGTTAGCTAGTCAACATGTCATGTTGTCATTTATCATGTAGTGCATATCACTGCCATTTATGAAATATAACAATGCTGTAGCAACATCGAGTCACATTTCAGACATATTTCACTAGATGGCGCAGCTAAGGTAAAATATAACAAACTCGGCTCTTCTGACAGTTCGTAAGCTCCTTAATAGATGTTGCTACGTGTCGAATATGAAAAGTAAAGAAAGTTTATGTGTTCATTATTTATGATATTGAAATAAACTTTATTGAACTAGATAATGTGTTGTAATAAAACTTTCAAAGTATTAAATACCCCTTTTTATAGTATTAGTGTCGTTTTTTCTACAAACTTAGAATAACGCGAAAGATAATTGTTTTAGAAAGATTTTTATTAAGTTACGCCAGAGAAGAGTAACTTCTTACGTGCGTACAAAAGTACACATATTTTTTTTTTGTATGTGTGTTAGCAGATTTCTCCTTAAGTTGTAAAAATATTTTAATATATATAAGTACAAGGTGGAACACCTTGTACTTGATCCTTTGAAATAAAAAAAAAATATGTAATTTCCTGTGAAATAAAAAAAAATATGTAATAATTGTCATGAAAATCTTTTCAGCAGTTTCTTTTTCAAATCAAAATTTGTTTCATGAACGTCCGCTTCTAAGGCGTTTGAAGTCGATTTCGCTGTTTTCCGTAGAAAATTTTGGAATATTGATTAACACTACCTTTTTTATGTAATTTTAGTGAATGTCACACTTGTCAGTTCGCGTTGCTATAAAAGAAAAAAAATTCCGAAAAAATTAATAATAAAAAAAATGTAACAGCCTATTGTTCAGCAGTGGTTCCATACTGAACAAAGGCCTCTTCTAGACAGAGGCTCACCACGCGGCCTCATAAATCATCACTCAAAGAAGAAATAAAAAATCAATAATTTCATTAGTGCCAGCACCGGGGTATGAACTCGGGTATCTAACATAGTGATACAAAATAACACATTGACTTTAATGAAATACTTTTTTTATAATAAATCATTGGAATGTATCTTAATTAAATCTCTTACCACTATAGCGACTTCGCTTGAGAGAGACTTGACCGCTTCTGCTTGCTTTGTAAACCGAAGGTCGTGGGTTCGAATCCCGCGGGGGACAATGACTTGGTGTTGTAGTTTTTTTGTTGGATTGGGACAATGCGTGTTGATCACCCGATTGCCTGAAAAGAAAGATGATCCATTCGCGGGATGGGCATGTAAAAAGTCGGTCCTGCGCCTGATCTCTTCGGTCGTGTCGGATATCCGTCCCATCGGGCTATGAAAGTAAATGAACAGAGAGTTTACCTATGCTTGCACGTACATTTGTGCACTATAATATCTCCTGCGCAGTTGGCTGACCTCGAAGTAGATTGGCCGCCGTGGTCGTAATTCGGAGTCTTTTTTATTTATAATTTGGTTGAACCATAGGTCCATCTTGCACTCTGCGAGGAGACAATATGGGCTGATCACTCAATTGCTTGATAATTTATATGGATTATGAGTCGGATGTATATTTAAAAGTCGGGCTCCGGTCATATCGGATATCCGTCCCATCGATCTATGCGATTGACCGTGCAGAGATGTTTGTGCATGCCAGAGGAGCAATACCAATGCAAGTTACCATTTATTCCAAATTAGCTGCTGCTGGTTTCACTTTTGTGTTTTTTGGCTTTGTTTAAAAATCATCCTATATCTTATCCCTGACACAGTCAAATTTCATACAAATACATATACAGGGTGATTGGTGGGTCACTTATGATATTAAATAAGAGCACTCGGTTCTCGATTGTCATCATATGTATATAATAAAATTAGCGTCATAGTTTTAGCCGAAATTTTTCAATAAATTAATAAGTGCGATGCGTGAGGCCGTCGATCTCCGCCGTCCGTCTCACTCCGGTCACGCTGTGTCCGCTCTGATGTGCATGAATCACGTAATTATTTTTTTAACTTTCGATCATGTTTACTCAGTACTAAATCAATATTTATTTTTAATAATATTTTATTGGCAAATAAACTCAATTTATCATATATAAGATTGAAAAAAAAATGTATTTCGTAAAAATAAAGTGTGATTTATTTTAATTTATCGTTTTGCTTTAAATACATTTTACCAAATTGCATCAAGTTCAAATTATTCTTGTAAACGTAATTACTCTATTAGTTTATGTTTAATAAGTATTTTTTTTCCTCTAAAATTCCCCATTTTAATTTTTCTATCCCTAAATTTATGGAAAAATCTCACAAGCTGGCATCACTGAAAGCAGAATGTCGGTCGCGCGGATGTCGCGGCGTCCATTTCAAGTTGATTTTGGCCTATTTACCCCTAGTAAGCGACGTCTACGCCAGTGACCACCGGTGTAGTCGCGGTCGACAGTAATGCGACATGCGATAGATGGACGAAAAAAATTCGAGGAAAAGTTTTAGTTTATCAATTTTATTCTAGATAATGTTCGTGGAGGTGAAGACCGATTCGGACACGCCGTCCATAAAGCAGTTACAATGGCTACGTTATCTTCGCGAGAATGGTCTACGGGGGCGGATGTGCTACGTGGGGGTGAATACTACGCGCCAAAGGGCAAGAGGATCGCATATTCAAATTCAAGACTACGATGAATAATTATGAAGAACAAGTTTGGAAATTCTATTTTTAGAACTAAGTTTAAAAAAATACAATATTAATAGTATACATTTTATTTACAATAAAAATATTTACAAAGCAATATAACTAATCTAACTACAATTATCAAATAATCCTACTTCCTGCGGCATGGTGCCAAGAACGCTGGCTGCATTTCTTCGCTGAACGGTTATATGTTTGGGCGAGAAAATAACCAGCCCAGCCAAGAACTAAGTCCCTTAATTTAACAGAAGTGTGTATTTGTAGAGATTGTTGCGA
>JAOCPS010419078.1:0-12081 GCA_025505425.1 Graphium colonna | reverse complement strand
ATTGTATCAATGAAAAATATTTAAAAAAAAATCGGGTAACGTTGCTAGTCTTTCATACACCTCTTGCTGCATTTCCGCGCAGTGCTTGACCGGGGAAGTGCCACCGCCATTAACAAAGCCAGCAATAAATAAAATATGAATTATTTATAGAAAGGAAGACAAACGAGCAGACGGTTCACTAGATGGTAAGTGATCCCGTCGCCCATGGACAAACGTCCGGAGAGTCACGGGCGGGTTATCAACCTGAGAAATTGGATAGAATAGGTTTTTTGACTTGGATGGGGGCGGAATTGAGGATTTGGAGACTACTTTGTGAGTCGTCGGATGGCCCTATTTATACCCTATATTTGCCCCTTTCATATCCAAGAAACCTAGTTTATCAAAATTCTCAGGCTGGCAACATACACGTAACTCTTCGGATGTCGTGTGTGTCCATGGGTGACGAGATCATTTAACATTAGGTGAACCATCAGCTCGTTTGTCATTGTTACAATAAAATTATGTTGTTTATGAGTATTTATATTATTATGAGTAAATATTTTATCGCTTTTATGTTTTAAAACTTTTAAAAACATTTATTTTGTTATTTTTTTAATTATTCTGTAGGATATCAAAAAAGAGTAAGTTGTTATTTTGGATGTTTCTATGTATTTTTAGCTAAGTTCGCGCAGATTTCCGTCATTTATGAAGTGATTATAAAATGTAACTTTTTTATCTGAAAAATATACTTCCGAAATGACCCCATTAAACCGTCCAGTAAGTGTCTTTTTAAAATCACAATAACGAAAATAATATGTATGTCAAGGAAGCAAACTTTCAAGGAGTTTGATGTCGGATTTTTATAATTTTCTTTGAAAATGAACTTGTTTAATTTAGTTTTGTTAGAAGAGCCTTTAATTCTGCTGTTTCTTTTTAACTCTATTGGAAATGTTAAAAACCTTTCTTTTCATTTAGTCAAAGTGATCAATTAAATGTTTTGTTATATTATTTTTTGAGTACAGTACAAATTTTCTTAATAAAAAGTCGTTGCAACTGACGACAAGAAGGTTGGTACTTTAGCGAGGAAATGCTGCCAGCGTTCTTGGCCATGACCATGACGCGCGGGGTAGGATTATTTGATTATTGTCGTTGGGTTAGTTTTATTACTTTGTAAATATTTTTGTTTTTGTTGTAAATATATTTAATATAAAGAGTTCAATTTATTTTGTATAGTCCTCATAAAAATTGTTTCTTGTTTGATTTATTTATCTTTTTTCTCTTCTTTATTATTGCTTGCGGGTGGACATTGACACTTGGACATTAATTAAATATCAAGTTATAAAAAATGTTCTATTATAGCGACATTTAGTAGTTACAAAGTAACTGTACTTTGTAACTACATCGCACACCAGAGGAAACACTGAACAGAATGACTGGTGACTACACACATTCAATATTTGAGGACGTTCTATGTTGGGATCAGAGTTATATAAAGAATAAAAGTAATATTAAACATAAATATAGTTTGACCACTGAGTAAAGTTAATCGAAAGTCAAATTATTAATAAACCCATGGCACCCACGTGCGTCACGGCGCGGAAGACCGCTCTTTCGGGTCGATGAACTACGCCACCTGGCAATATGTCGCTATCTGGGGACGCGCGTGCCTCAATTTTTACTATTTTTATTTAGAAAACTCCCCATTCAAGTAGTGGTTAATAAAAATATATTAAATAGTATATGTGCTTGTGTTGTATTTATTCTAATACGTAATACAATAAAACATTAATAACGTAACTTAACTTCTACTATGACAATCACACAAACAAAATAGACATAATTTTAATGGGAGGGATGTACTTGATGGATTGACAGCACATTATTAATATTTGGCTTCAGTTTTGGTAGGAATTACCGCAAATATCCCCGTTCTGTGATATTTAACATGATCCTTTTTTGTTGAAAGCTTTGTAATGACACTAAAACTTTTTTTGACAAGATATATCGAGGGAAACGCTGTCAAAAACTTTCTTGCAATTCCCCATATTCCAGGATATTTCTCGGGTATTTCTGCCCGCAGCCAAAAAGTTTGATTCGCTCTTTTGAATTTCACCGTAAGCTCCTTATTAGTGATAAACTCGAGTAGCTCCTCTTGTAACATCACATTCCTAACTTCCGTTTCATCAAATGGATTTATGACCATGGTGGTATTTTCATCGTCAGAATATCATCAAATCTGATTTTGAAGTCATCATGCAGAGCAAGACACCTGTGACAACTTTGAAATCTAAGAAAATTCGTGCCGACTAATATTTTGCTTTATAAATTTGAAATTTCTAAGAAAAGCGTAAATTACACCCTTTGTTTGTATCAAATTAATTGTAAGTTAATGTCATTAATTTTTTTTTGAACAAATTTCACAAATATGCGATGTCTGCTTACAAATTGATATTTTTTTTTTAAGGTGGATCTTTACTTTCCAGAAACCCATACACGTCGGGTCACATAACGGATGTGCTTGATATAGCAATAATCCAAGTCAAAGCTGAATTTAACTCAATCTTAAGCTTAGCTTAAAGCTTAGCTCAATCCGAGCCACTATTGCCAGTAGACAGAGCACGGTACTCTGCAATTGTTGCCCTCTCAAATTTGGACACTCCATTTCGTATGACCATTACTGGGTCTTGCCGGACGATGTGAAAGACTTGCTGAGACGCAAGAATGCGGTTTAGCAGCCTGCGACCGTTATCTAACCGAATCAAATCGCAGGCATCTACGTACATTAGAGCGTAAGTCCAAAGCACGCATAGCGGCCCAGCGAAACGAAAGGTGGGACAGCAGATGTCCCAACATGCGACCTCCTCACCAGGCATTCTGATCCCTTCCTAAAGTATTTAAAACCGATGCAGTGACCACCATGCCACCGATTAAGCGTTCTGGCAATATGCCTGCCATGTTAGATGAAGAGAAGGCCGAATGCCTGGCTGACAACCTCGAGACTTAGTGTTCTCCGAACCCACTGCCGGTCGACCTAAACCACTTCGGCACTGTGGACGACACAGTAGCCGGAAAGTCACATCAGCCATTACGTGATTCTGCCCCCTGGTAACATGCGACAAAGTTGAGGACATTGTCAAAAAACCACGACCTCATAAAGCCCCAGGCTCTGATCGTATCACCAATAAGGTATCTTAAACTCCGTCCCACTCCCATCATCCAACTACTGGTCGTAATATATAACGCGGCAATAACCGAAGGCTTCTTTCTCACTGAATGGAAGAGTTATTGGGTTATTGGGTTCCTCAAACCTTCCAAACCCGCCACCAACCTCACTTCATATCGTCCGATTAGTCTTCTCAAATCTCTCGGAAAAATATATGAAAGGATAATCCTAGCTCACCTACGAAGTTTCATGGACTATCGAGGGCTTCCCGAACAATTAGGTTTCAGAGACAAACATTCTTGCACCTATCGCGGTGCATATATTAGCCAAAAGGCGATTAGGGTTCCGCACAAGAGCATTCTTTCTCAATTTTACGAAAGCGTTCGATAAAATCTGGGACAGTGGGCACATATACAAGTTGTATGGGCTCGGTGTGCCCGATCGTCTCATATGCATAATACAAGCTTCCTCAGCAATCGAACCTTCCGCTACCGCGTAGAAGGAGTATACTTGACTTCTCGCCCTATCCAGGCAGGAGTCCCCCAAGGTTCTGTCCTCGGGCCCAGTCTATACACTCTCTACACTAACGACCTACCGCATATCCCAGGTGTCGAGAGAGCACTTTTTGCAGACGACACCTGCATCTATACATCAGGTGCAATTTTCAAACACATGCTGCGGTTTGTACGTACGTACAAACTCTTGGTGAATGGTTTCGGAAATAGCGTATTGAAATAAATCTATCCAAAAGCGCGACGCTATACTTCACCCGCAGAAAAGAGTAAACTCCCATCCGTTACCCTAATGGATAGTCAAATTCCATGTGTAGACAAAACCAAATATCTGGGTGCCGTCCTCGATTGTAAACTCAGCTTCGCCCCGCATATAACTCGGGTTAGAATACGGGTGGCTTACGTACTAGGCCGTCTATCCCATACCTTATACTAAGTCAAAAATGTCCTTATAGAATAAGGTGACAATTTATAAGACGGTAGATCGCTCCATTATGACTTATGCGTGCCTTGGTTTTGCACACATATATCCGTGATAGATAGGCCGACTTCAGGTTATACAAAATCGGTTTATACGTAGAGCCAAGGAAGCACCCTGGTTCATGCTCAATATAGACTTACATATCGATCTCGAGCTTCCCACCATCGCTCAAGTTTTGAAGTTGGCAACGCGCTACTATTTCAAATCCGCCGCGGCACACCAGAATCAATTAGTAGTAGATGCATCCACCTATAGGCCCATACCGATAGGCACGTTTGGACGACATGAAAATCGTAGACCTTGACATGCGTTAGATTTTCCGGATGAAGAGACTACTCTCGCAATAGTCAAACATAAAGAGCGTCTCAAAAAACAAAGAGCAAGCCGCAATTGCCGGCGAGTGCAGCGAAATGCTTATACTATTATACTAGATACCACCATGTAGATGGCAGGTTCAGTCTCGATAGAGGCGTTGATGAAGTTTCTTCTCCCAGCGATAACGCATCCCGAAGCGGTAGCAATGATAGATGTAGCTCTCCCCGTAGGTTGATTATAGTAACCAACCGAACCGAGGTTCGTAGGCTCTCGGGCACCCTCGAGTCGGAATGCTAAACGTGAATTGAGTGCCAGCCCAAGCTGAGGTCCTCCCTTGGGGGCCCTTGAGCCTGAGCACTCCATGGAGCGTCCGCTGAAGCAACCTAAGAGCTCGGCGGCTTCCCAATCCGGTCACACGCGCAGAGTGGCGGCCTGAGCCGAGGTTTCCTTAGGGAGCCCTCGAACTAGCACTCTCTTAACTAAGGTGATAATGCGCGCGATAAAAAAAAACAAAGGAAAGCAATTTCAACTCAGTGTACTCCAAGTCTACTGCCGGTCGACCAACGCCACCTCCGACAAGAGGACGACACAGTAGCTAAAAAGGCAAATGAGCCTATACTCGATCCCCTTTCCCCGTTTACTTGCGGTGCAGTTGAGGACATCATTAAAAACTACGACCACGTAAAGCCCCAGGTTCTGTTGGCATCACCAATAAAGTGACCAAAATCCTCCCCACAGCCATCATCCAAATACCGGTCGTAATATATAATGTGGTAATAACCGAAGGCTTCTTTCCCACTAAGTGGAAAAGGGCTGAGGTTATAAGGTTCCTCAAACCCGCCACAAACCCCACATCATATCGTCCGATTACTCTTCTTAAATCCTTCGGGAAAATATATGAAAGCCTAATCCTAGCCCGCTTACGAAGTTTCGTGCGACTCTCCAAGGTTTCCCATTCCGGAACAATTCGTCTTCGGAGCCAAACATTCCTGCACCCATCAAGTGCACCGCATCACGGAGCACATATTAGCCAAAAGGCTAAGGGGTTTCCACACAGGAGCGCTCTTTCTCAATGTCGCGAAAGCATTCGACAAAGTCTGGCATAACGGACTCATATACAAGTTGAATGCCCGATCGTCTCGTATGCATAATACGAGACTTCCATAGTGATCGAACCTTCCGCTACCGCGAAGAAGGAATATGCTCGAGGCTACGTCCCATCCATGCTGAGGTGCCCCAAGGTTCGATCCTAGGGCCAACTCTATACACTCTCTACACCAATGACGTACCACGTATCCCAGGTGCAGAGATAGCCCTTTCCGCCGACAACATCTGTATCTATACCTCAGGCCGTGAGGCTGATACAATTCTCAAATGCCTACAAACCGCAGCCAACATTCTTGGTGAATGGTTTCAGGAAAGGCGTATCGAAATAAATCCATCTAAAAGCGTCCTTCTCGCTAACGACATCTGTATCTATACATAAGGCCGTGAGGCTGATACAGTTCTCAAACGCCTACAAACCGCAGCCAACATCCTTGGTGAATGGTTTTAGGAAAGGCGTATCGAAATAAATCCATCCAGAAGCGCGGCTCTAAACTTCACCCGCGGAAGAGCGAGCAAACTTGCATCCGTCACCCTAGTGGATAGTCCAATACCATGGGTAGACAAAATCAAATATCTGGGTCTCGTCCTTGACTCGAAACTCAATTTCGCCCCGCACATAACTCCGGTAAGAAACCGGGTGGCCTACGTACTAGGCCGTCTATATCCCTTACTCGATGCGAAATCAAAAATGTCCCTTCGGAATAAGGTGAGATTTTATAAAGCGGTAGTTCGCTCCATAACTTATGACTTATGCGTGCCCGGTTTTAAAACACATACGTAAATAAATCACACATAAATCCGCGACAGATAGGCCGACTTCTTCTTTATACAAAATCGGTTCATGCGTAGAGCCACGGGAGCACCCTGGTTCATGCGCAATATAGACTTACATATCAATCTCAGCTTCCCACCATCGCTCAAGTCCTGAAGTTGGCAACGCGCTATTATTTCGAAACCGCCGCGACTCAATTAGTAATAGGTGCCTCCACCTGTAGGCCCATACCACTAGGCACATTTAGACGACACGATGACATGAATAGACGTAGACTGCGACACGCCTTAAACTTTCCGAATGATGAGATGACTCTCGCAATAGTCAAACATAAAGAGCGTAGCGAAATGCTTATACCTAGATACCGCCATGTAGCTGGCAGGTTCAGTCTCGATAGAGACGTTGCTGTCGTTTCTTCTGCCACCGCTTCTTCTCCCAGCGATAACGCATCCCGAAGCGGTAGCAAAGGTAGATATAGCTCTCCCCGTAGGCTGAATATGGCAACCGACCGAGCCGAGGTTCGCCGGCACTCTTGGGCACCTTCGAGTCGGAATGCTAAACGTGTTTTGAATACCAGCCCAAGCCGAGGTCCCTTCTTGGGGACCCTTGAGCCTGAGCACTCCATGGAGCATCTGCCGAAGTGACCTAAGAGCTCGGCGGCCTCCCAATCCGGTCACGCGCGCAGAGTGGCGGCCCGAGCCGAAGTTTCCTTAAGGAGCCCTCAAGCTAGCCACTCATAAACGAGGTTTAGGTCACCTCAAGGTCGTCGGATCTGCAGATGCCTCTGGCCAGCAGAGAAGATGCCTGCGTCAAAAAAAAAACATACATATTTGGCGTAGAGGGCACCGTGATCAGGAAGGCGGTTTCCCGAAACCTTTCCTTTGTACTGCGGATGGGTTGACCCTTGCGATTATCCATAATGCGGATAACTCGGACGCGAGACTTTTAACAATTGGGAATTGCGTATGCGCCGCCACCCTCAGTTTTAGATCTTACAATGTATAGTTAGTTATATATGATTTGATCGAATCATATATTATTATATATGATTAGACAATTATATATGATCATATGTAATTATGTATAATCAAATATAACCGATTTATTTATAATTAGATATAAACATTTTTGCTCGTGAAGGACAATAAATTGCAGTTGGAAACCCCCAGAATTTGAGGTCAGTTATTTCCATAACATAGTAAAGTACCCATTTTGACATGGTAAAGTCTATCTCGAGCTTACCTTTGGTTCTTTGTAATTTTATTTCAATAAAATTACTACATATTTTAATTTGTTATATATATTTTATCTTATTGTTAAATTTTAAAATAGATTTCCAACTTATTTTTTAACAAAATTTAGTTAATTACATCATTATTAATTAGTCATTCGTATATGTAAGCAAATTTTCGTTGACTTCTCCATAAACATAAATAGAGCTCGTATTTTCTTTGCAATTTCCTTCAGTACGTATCCAACATTTACACTACGGGTCAACGCATTTCGTTTACATAACGCTAACATGCACAAATGACTGGCATGCATAACGTTCATTATGTATACCATACAATATTACAAATAAAATCAGTGTTAGAACTACTATCAATTGGTTTGGTTTCATACAATAATCCATCCACAAGCCTTCTTCACTTGCCCGAATGTAGGTTTAGGTAGATGTAGGTTTCACACCTTACATTTTTTGGTCCTTCGATTTTAACATTACAACAGACATCTTGTCAAAGTTCGAAAAGAGGACCGGTTCAAGTCTCAATCAGTGCAATTTCATCATTACTACGAGATCAGCAACATGGAAGATCTCCTTCAGCACCAAAATAACATTGTTGACGCAATGAAAAAAGTGGAACGAAACTTCCAACAAAGACTCTGGATTTCGAAAAACGCGTAAATACTTGGATTAACGGCTTGACGCCCTTGACAAATTATGGGGCGAGTTTTAAGTCACCGACCGCAAGTTATCAATCTATGTAAACGACATCGAACCTTACTTCGCAGAAAATCAATATCATCAAGCAAGAATATACTTTGACTGAGCCTACTAAGTTTTTGCTAACAGAGCCTAGTATAGTACGTACCACACCGAAGCAACAACCAAGCCTTACAATGCCGTCGGCGTCACTGATGATGAAGAGTTTTATTTATTAACACTTTATGCACAAATTTGTACAATGGTGAACTTAATGCCAAAGGCATTATCTCCCAGTCAACCATAGGGTGATACAGTAGAAGGTAGGTGCACAAAGGAATTAAAAAAAATGAATTGTTTAAAATATACATGTTAACATACATACATGGATACATGTATAAACGTGAATACACATACATTTATATATTTATGACAATAATCTGCTGATACTTTCTCCAAAAAAATACTTACGAACTTTTATTTTAAAAGCTAAGCGGCTTTTAGCCATCCTGATTTTGAGAGGTAGCGAATTCCAAAGAAGAATTGACTGAATAAAAAAGAAGAGTTCATAAAGTCGGAACGGTGAGACGGACATACGAGTAGACGATTATGCGTAGAGCGAAGGACTGCACATAAATATTGAAAGTGATGGGACAAATAACTAGGAGTAGTCAAAAAATTAAGGAATGAGAAAAGAGTATTCAGTGCTCTTAACGAACGTCGTTGGCGTACTGGTACCCATTGGAGTTGAGAACGGTAGTTACTTACGTGGTCATACTTACGAAGATTGAGAACGAATCGAATGTAGTTATTTAGAAGTCGGTCGAGTTTATTGAGTTGATCTGCATTCGAAGTAGCACACGTCACCATAGTCACGAGCATTTTCTTTGTTTTCGTTGGCTAGAAATTTTTCAAACGGTAAAGATATCGTAAAGCGTTTGAAACCTCTTGACAGACACTTGTCACTTGATCTTTCCAGCTCATTGTCATATCGATGTACAAACCCAGGGTTTTTACGTTTTTTACGAATAACAGAGTTATAAAGATGGGACGTTAATTAGGTCTATTCTGGTAATAATGCGGGGGCTACTTGACACGATTAACAGTGATGCCAAACCTGCCTAACCATTTTTTTCTGCTGTGTAGGTCTTGATTTATGGAACTAATAATTTGTGGAACTTCTTTTATAGTTCCTTGAGCATACCGTTCTAAGTCATCGGCGTAAAGGTGATACGCACATAAAAATTGCGAGGTGATGCAGAGTGACTTATCCAGCATTTACATAATTCGGCAGATAACTATGAGACGGCATGGGAACTGCTAACTCAGATACAATAACTCTCAACTACTATTCACCAAGCAGATAGAGCTCTTCATAGGACCACCCGTTCATTAGCAGTCAGCCCACGAGTTACGACGTCTGTATGATACTTCTATGGAATGCATCTATGCAATACAGAACCTCCGACCGAACCTCCTTCCGAGACATACGGTGATTACCAAGAAGCAAGAAAATCGCCACGTGATTACATCTGGCAAAACGCTGCTGTGCCTCGATTATAAATACAATATATAAAATGTTCACATCTGTAATCTAGATAAAAGCCATCATCTCCCTATAGTTGGGCCCAAGTGCATATATAGTTTAAAATATTATTACAATTGCTAAGGTAGTTTATTCGAGTTTTTAAATATGCACTAGTATATTCTTGTAGCTAGTTTTTTGTAATGTCCGACTTGCGATTATGGATACTCAAATCATAATGGATTCCTTGTGGCCTTATGGTTAGGCCAGTTCAATAGTTTCAATGCACATTGGCTACTAAAGACGGACGTACAGGTACGTAATTTATCATATAATGGTCCCGTTTTTTTCACGGAACACTAAAAGCATTTCAGTTATTTCCTAGAACGGTATATACATCAAAATAAATTCAAATAATTTTATTTTTTTATACAGACGTGAAGTTGCTCTTCGAGACGAATGAGGCTAGCCTAAACGTCTTTACGTCGTTTAATAAGAGAGTTCTTATGGCCATCTTCCAGCTCCATCAACAAATGACCTCTAAGTCTTCATAATATTGTTTTGTCACGATACATGTGTGTATAAAATTGCAGCTTAATCCGAGAGTAGATCAAATTTCCTTAGAATAAACACAAGTTTATTCTGCCTGTGTGTAGACTGAGAAGAACAAATAAATCTTTTATAAGGCAATTTATAAGATTTTGCAACAAAATCACAGAAAAAATTCAAAATTTATGTGATAATAAATTAAAATTGGCCAAAAAAACATTTGTGTGTTAAACGATAATATAATATTAAAACTTACTTAAATGATAACACGCCCTAGTAATAAACTGTTCGCTCCAGGCTTTTTAATGTAAGTAAAAATTACTATTTGTATATTTAATTATATGCTTTTTGAAACAAAAAATAGTCCCGCTGAGTTTTTTACGCCGATACTTCTCAGGTCAGTGGCTTTCTTCCCGAACCCGCGATAGTATTCTTGACTATCAATCAATAAGCAAGTGTTATCACTTCAATGTTAAATAAAGTAATTTAAATTTGAAAAATATTAATTTGTAAATTTTGATTTAGGATACACAAATAACGGGACAGGTGAAACTACACAAAAGCTTGTAATTGCTGGGCTCTACCACAAAGATGTAAACTAATGACATTTGCAATTATATAAGATAGTTTTTATTTTCATATCTTAATTATCATATGGGTTGTATATGATTTTCACCATGTATTATCGCAAAAGCAGAATAAATAAGAACTAATTGCTAAACAGCTTGTTGATATTATTGTAATTATCTAATCGAAATTCAACTTTAACTTTTTGCAGAAACTCAATGGTAACTAAGCAACCAAATTTTAATCATAAATCTACTAAAATGAAACTAGATATTAACGTCTTAATTGTAATAAAGCCATTTGACGATTGGTAAAAGCAGTACAGACTTGTCACTACATATTTCTGTCTCACGTTTTGTTCTATCGCGAATTTAAAAATTTTATGTTGTAAGGAACGTAATTCGACGCAATTTTTATTAGAGTAAGACAAGAGTATTATTTTTGTTATAAATATCCCGTTTAAATTTTATTTCTTAACCACCTTCGATAAAACCGGGAGGTTATATCTTTGTTTCTATAATTTAATGTATGTTACCGATTTCTTCGCCAATATTGGCCTTTTTTCAAAATTCTTTATTACAAAATAATAATAAAAACACACTTCAAAGATAGTCGCATGAAATTTTCACAATAGTCTTCTAAGTACATTTTTTATATGAAAATTACAAAAAAATGTGTCACGTAAGTTCACCAGTGGTTTGAAGTAGATTTTTTGAATTTTTAAACCGAATTTGTGATGGTTAAAGAAAAGAATGAAAATAAGATCATACAGCCTTTTCGTCATCCTTGTTATCCCAAAGACCTGAACCGGTCTCGACCATCTCTCCGAGATGGCAAGGATAGCAGACTTAAAACTTTTTGTGCGTGATAAACGGAAAAAGAAACGAATGTTTTCTGACTCGGAGAATTTATGAAGATAATCGGAGCAAAGTAATTTATTTCACTGTTGAGTGGCAACTTGAATTATCTTTGTCTTAAACGCAGGGAGCTGAGCTGAGCTTAGGGAATATATTATATCATCATCAGTCTGTTGCAGCCCACTGCTGGACATGGCCTCTCCTATTACACGCCACTGATCTCGATCTTCGGCTGCTCGCATCCAGCTCCTGTCAGCCATCCTGCGCAAATCATCACTCCACCTTGCCTGAGGACGTCCTACACTACGCTTGCCGAGACGCGGTCTCCAC